>CM047586.1:8533409-8553087 GCA_026184515.1 Peronosclerospora sorghi | reverse complement strand
GCGTAGTCGGAATCATTTCCGATGTGCTAAAGAGACGAACTTCGGGTCTCTTCGCTTGGAAGCGTCTCTTTCTTAACCACAGGAGTCTCTACCTCTACCACTGGAGTCGCAAATTGTTCACCGAACACGGCGTGGTCGGAATCAGTTCCGACCTGCAGAAGAGACAAACTTAGGGTCTCTTCTCTAAGCGCCTCGCGCTTACTCTCAGAGGAATCCACCTCTATCACTGGCGACTCACCAGTCTCGCCTACATCGGCGCGGGGATTAACCGCCGAATTCCCCTCGTTAAGGAACTCTGCCTTAACGCCATTGGGAATGATCATTTCAGACATCCCAATCTCTGGCATCTCACGCCAGAATCGCTTTTGCGATCGAGCAAAGGTGGGTTCATGACTCGCCAATGCTTCACCCGACCGCGGGTGCGTTGATCCAATGGAATTAGACTTCCAGTCAATCCATGGCTCGTGGCGTTCCAGCCACTTCATGCCCAGAATGAGGTCATACATCGAGTCCAAATCCAGGACTAGGCAACGTTCTAAGCTGTCGAAGTCTGCAAACTTCAGCTTAAGGTCAATCGAGACCTTGGGTACAGAAACCGGTACGCCCGTCGCAAGACGGACAGTGACAACGTCATGAGAACGTGCATCTAGGGCCTCAGCATACAGCCGACTCTTCTCCACAGAAGGTCGTCTGACATAATTGTCAGACGCTCCGGAGTCTATCAAGACTCTCCAAGGCTTATCAAAGCCTTTCACGTCAGCAACGACTACCAGCAAACCTGGCTGGTACACCAACTCGGTGCTAGAAAGCACCGTTTCCCTCGGGGCTTTGTGCTGTCTTCCCCTACCTGGGGCTTAAAAGCACTGAGGGGTCCCCCAGTAGGGCGCCCCACACCTACTGGGAGCCGTCGTTTCCCGACGGCTTGTACAAGGGCTTTTTCCCCACCCTTGGTCCCTTGTATCGAGTGTCTCGCTGGGGATTTTTCGGACATCTGTTCCTCAGATGATCCATGCTCACACACAGGAAGCATCTCAGCGGCCCATGCCGCTGCAACATAGCTAAGAGCTCTGACTCGAAGCTCTGTGAAAAAGAGTCAGAGTTACTCTTAGCGGGAGGTTTCTCCTCCGCTTCGACCTGACTCAGGTCCATGGTTTCGGGACCCACCTTAGAGGAACGAAAGTTTCTCTCGGCGTTAAACTCTATCTTAAACGCCTCCTCCATGGATTGGGGTCGGCATCGGAACAATTCCGAACGTGCTGGCCCTTCTCTCAGGCCTCCCATGAAGACGGGGATGGACACATCGTCCGAATACGCTTTCGCGTACATCCCTGCCAACAGGGTCTTAAGCTCCTGGATATAAATCCCCAGGTCCTTAGTGCCTTGCCGGCACCTCGGGAACGCCAGTTGATTCTGGAAAACCAGATCAGGCGTTGCGTACATGTCCATGAGCTTCTGCTTAAAGACCTTCCATGTTGGTAACACGTCCGTGACTGGCTCCGAACACGTAAACGCCCATGTACGGGCTTTGCCCGTAAGATGGGTCAATGAAAGTCCCACTTGCAAGTGATCAGCGGTCATATTCGCTGTGGCGAAGGCCGTTTCGACCTTTCGCAACCAAACGTAAAGCTTGTCACCCTTCTCCCCAGTGAACTCCTTTATCTTAAACGATAATGGGGGTCGCACCCCGTAGAACTACCTCCACTACAACTCGCCTCATGAGCGATGAGGGCATTTACCCTTGCCTATACGGCCTCGAGGCCCTGATCCACTAGGAGCTTCATGCCTTCTTCCCCCGTTAAGGGTAACAGCCTTGTAAAGGCTTCCTGCTGGACGAGGGTCAAACTTTCCCAACCGTCCTGATTCATCCTTTGCAGAGGATGCCTAGTCTACCAACACAGGTGTTGGATTGACTACGAGTGCTACCAGATGTAGCCGGTGCGTATACGCACGGTTCGACTAGCGCACAGAGTAAGACTCTTCCTTAAAGCGGTAGATACTTAGCCGAAACACCCTTGTAAAGGGATTAGTAGGAGAGTTTCCTACTCGGGGCCAAGATTCACGGGTTGGTTTACTACGTAGCCTTAACGGCTGTATTCCCTTTACGGGATGTAAGTAAAGGGAGGACTCCCTCTTACCTACGACACTCACTGCGCGCGCGACCGGTCGAGGTCGCACGTCCGCAAAATAGAGTGAAATGTAAACTGAATATATTTAATATGTAATTAGCCTAAATTAATTTAAACTAATATAAACTAAATGTAATACTAAGTAGAATATTCCTAATTCGTACCTAGCTAAAATGTAGTGTACACACCTGTGTACTGACACGTGGATGGCTGACTCACCACCACACCAAGGGACCCTGCCCTGATTGGTTAAAATAACCAAAGGTTCAGAACCTTTCAAACCGGCCAATACTGACCTCAACGTGGTGTACTCATGTACACCAACACTAAATGCAACCCAAATGTAACCCCGTTACAATGGATGCGATGGCTGTGTCGATATCAGCGCTCGCGAATCTCACGTCCCAATTGCGCGACCTCCTCCTCAAATGCTCGATGCGGAGGGTACTCCACACTATCATGTGGAGCGTCTGATGATCTGATGGCGCGACGCCATCATCGGGGTCAAAACCAGTATCTGGTGAAGTGGAAGGGTTATCCACACTCACAGAGGTCGTGGGAGTTCGAGACTCCCCTACGGCAGGATTGCCATGACGTCGTTGACGCTTTCGAGCGGGAGAATCCCGCTGCAGGACAACGACCAAAGGTGCACGAGAATCCCTTTCACTCCCAGTAATTGGGAGTTCGCCGGAGGCAGATGTGACGCTCACACTGTCTTCGGACACCATGGTGGAGACAGGGGCGCTGGCGTAGCGCGTGCGATATGGAGCACGTAATAGCTCCATCGCTTTGTCTCTGGCGAATGCCAGGCGCAACGCCCTCTCCATCCAAATGTCACGACGGAGAAAGCTCTTGTGCAGCTCATTGAAGCTGGGGAGAAGCTTCTACCCTTCCGCCCAAGCGCGGAACTTCTTCTCCGCATCATCAGCATTTTCTCCCGGAGAAAGAACGACGGGAACCTCGCGGAGGTTCTCAACAGAGGCACCCTGTGCCTGCCTGTTGAGGCGTTCTCGGTATGAGACGCTAGTGAACTGCTTTTTTGCGTGAGCAGTTGTTTCCGGAGTTTCTTACGGCGTTCGCGTTGATACGGCTGTTCAGCCGCAGAGCCAGGGGTATAGGATGCTAAACCAGTCCTTACAACACACCTAGCACACTTTGGAATGTAACGAGGACCTTCAAAGTTATAGTCCGCCCGTGACGGTCGTTTGGGGGCGCATAACGCAGCCCTTAACCCCTGTGCGGCAAGTTGGGTTTCTTGAGCTGCGTCCAGCTCATTGGTGACGATCGCCTTTGGCGATTCGGATGTATCATCCGACATGGGCAGGGGTGGCGCACTAGTTAGTGCCTTTTCCCCACGTGTGGGGAACGGATTAGGCTGCCGACAACGCCGTTCGGCGCTGTCGGAGCGTTCAGCCGTTGGGGAGATGTCCCCAAGGGCATCCACCTCCGAATTCTCGGAATAGTCTACCTCCTCTAGAGGAGACTCCATAGCACCACTGAAGGTGTTCATGGATAGCCAGAGGTACTGGCGTTGGAGTTCTCCAACAAAATTTTGTTTATTGCGTAAGCAATAGTCTTGATGGGGGAGGATGTAACAGGGTTACATTCGAGTCACATTTAGTAGGTGGTGTGCGTGAGTACACTACGGTTGGGGTCAGTATTGACCGGTTTGAAAGGTTTTGAACCATTGGTTATTTTAACCAATCAGGGCAGGGACCTTGGGGGATGGCGTGTCAGCCATCCACGTGTCGGTACACAGGTGGTGTACACTACATTGTGGCTAGGTACGAATTTAGTAAGTTCTACTTAGTATTACATATAGTTTACATTAGCTTAAATTTATTTAGACTAATTATATATTAAATATACATTCAGTTTACATTTCACTCTATCTTACAGACGCACGACCTCGACCAGTCCTGCGTGTAGTGAGTGCCGTAACGTAAGGGGAGCCCTCCCCTTAGCTACACCCTTAGTAAGGGAGCCTTGCCGTTAAGGCAGTGGCGAAGGCTACTAGTAAACCAAACCGGAAATCTTGGCCCCGAGTAGGAGAGCTCTCTCCTACTAAGCCCTTTATAAGGGCGTATAGGCTAATTAGCGGCGAACGCCGCTTTAAGGAAAGTCTTCCTCTGTGCGCTAGCCGCACCGTGCGTATACGCACCGGATACAGGCGCTGTCGAGTGGTCAGCCTTTGGGGAGATATCCCCAAGGGCATCCACCTCCGAGTTATCGGAATAGTTTCCATCCTCAGCACCACTAATGGTGCTCATGGTTGGCCAGAGGTTATGGCAGTTGGAGTTCTCCAACTAAAATTTATTTATTGCGTAAGCAATAGTCTTGATGAGGGAGGATGTAACAGGGTTGCATTCTGGTTACATTTAGTATGTGGTGTACGTGAGTACACTACGGTTGGGGTCAGTATTTACCGGTCCGAAAGGTTTGGACCTATTGGTTCTTTTAACCAATCAGAGCAGGAGCCCTTGGTGGAGGCGTGGCAGCTAGCCACGTGTTAGTACACAGGTGGTGTACATTACTTTTTGGCTAGGTACGAATTTAGTAAGTTCTACTTAGTATTACATATAGTTTACATTAGTTTAAATTAATTTAGGCTAATTACATATTAAATATACATTCAGTTTACATTTCACTCAAAAGACTGCAGGACGCACGACCTCGACCGGTCGCACGCGCAGTGATTGTAGTAGCGTAAGGGGAGTTCTTCCCTTAGCTACCCCCTTATTAAGGGAGCCTTGTGTTAAGGCGTTATCTTGTGCTAACTGGTAAATCAAAGTGGAATCGTGGCCCCGAGTAAGAGATTTCTCTCTTACTAAGCCCTTTTATAAGGGCGTATCGGCTAAGTAGCGGCTAAAACCGCTTAAAGGAAAGTCTTCCTCTGTGCGCTAGCCGCAACGTGCGTGTACGCACCGGCTACAAAGGGACTCCATTTCATTGGCTGTAAATCCTACTGGGCCATTGATACTGCCACCGTTATCAAGAAGTTGTCTTTAGACTATAAATCGTCTTGTTTAGGTAATAAGACAGTTGGGTTAACGGAAAGGTCTGCGCTTCGGTTCATGGCCCGCCACTCGCACATGAAACCTGCGAAGCAAAACACCGCCGACTCGCTTGCCCTGCTGTCCGTGCAGAAGCCGGACTCCGCTGATAAGTGTCGCGCAGACCTTATCGAATCAATCCGTCGAACCAGCCGCATTCTCTGCCGGTTTGAGAAACACTTAGATACGGCTCAGCGCACCGACTCGCGCAAGATCCTTAAGGCTTGCTTATTAGGTCACGCCAGTGACCTACTCAGCTTCGAGAGCACTGTAATCTATCGAATCTCTCGCAAGATTGCTAAGCACAAGGACGAAAACACCCCAGTCGTCAAGTCGAAGAAGTCCTGAAATCCTGGAGCAAAAGTTGTCAAGAGAAGTAATTTAGTAGTTGATATCAATCTATAACAGATATTAGCTAAATCATGTCTTCTCCAATGACTTCCGATCAGCATGCCCAATTGCTGTTTACTATGGTTGCGACCATTGAAAAACAAGCACAGTTACTGGAACAGCTGCAAAAGTCAAAACAGCTATAGTAAATCAAGTTTGAAGGTGTAAAGCTTCCGACATATGGAGGATATTGGACGAATCATTCCAGCTCTATAAAGAGCAAGTGGAGCAATACTTCTTTGATAAAGGAGTCTGGAAGAGCCAAGAGATCGCACAAAGAATTCTTGCCGTTCTAGGAGGAACATTGAAGCAAGGTGCCGCTCTGTGGTATGTGATGCAAAAGCAGTATATCACAACCGTAGATGACTTTTTCAGCAAATTCGAACGATAATTCGTGCCTGAGGATTTACAAGAGCGTTTGTGGGAAGATACGAAAAATTTCCGAGAGCGCGACTGCAAGGATTTGCCGGATTATGTGAGCAAATTTTGACACCTAGCCACCCAAGTCCGAGACATGAGCGCGTTGGACCAGATCATGTACTTCCTACGTGGACTTTCCAGTCGTACGAAGGAAGAGGTTCAGTATCGTCGCTGTGCAACGTTTTCCGAAGCAATTACCGTAGCGTTGGACTTTGGCCGCTTTCATCCTCAGAGATTTTCGAGAGGAAATTCGCACGACAGACCGAGGTACAGGTCGTATGACAACTGTCGGAGAAGTCGCTAAAACAATGGTCCAGAACCGATGAACATAAGTAACGTTCAGATTCCTTCTGGTGACGAATTCCGCCGCAGAAATTTATGCTTTAAGTGTGGAAATCCGAATCACCTATCTGCTTAATGTAATCAACGCCGAACGGGCAATAATAGAGGAAATAATCGTTCAGGCCGGAGCAATCAACAGCATGTGAATCGTCAGCATGTCAAAAATATGGACAGCTGTGAGGACAAGCAAGATACGATCGCGTCACGATTAATGCCGCAAATGTCAAAAAAAGGGCCGAGGTTCAGCCTGTTGTCTTAGAGTCAAACAACTCTGATTCGAACCCACAATCGCAGGGTCGATTGCTAGTGCGTAATCGAATCATTGGCAATAAATCAGTTAAGCTTTTAATCTACTCTGGTGCGTCAACAAACCTTATCAAACCTGGCTTGGCTTCAAAAATATTAAACACGCAAGAGGTACAAGCAAGTCGCTTTGATGTAACATGGACATCAAGTCAGCCCACGAAGTAAGTGGAAGATACCATTCGTGTAGATGGTATGAAGTTTCCAAAGATGCAGTTTACTGAATGGGAACTGACGGAAACACATGACGTGATATTTGGTCAACCGTGGTTCACCAAGTACAATCCACAGATAGATTGGCGCACGCAACAGATTAAAGTTGCAGCTCTTACGAGATTCGAGGACATAGATGGTCCAACCTTCCAAGAAAAGATGAAACGTGTAGCCTACGATGAGGTATAAAATTTCAAGATATCCAACGTCGAACAGTCAGAAGTGCCGCATGAGTTGAAGCCAGTCCTGGGGGAATTCAAGGACGTATTCCCATAACAGCTCCCGAATGAAATGCCGCCGAAGAGAGCAGTTAATTTTGAGCTGCAAATGAAGCCTGACAAAGTGCCGAGTTCCCGTGTTTCCTTGCGTCTCTTGAAGGTAGAACAGGAAGCGTTGCAGCAATTCGTGGAACAGAACATTCGTAAGAGATGGATAGAAGTGTCAAACTCTCCATGGGTCTCAAATATTTTTGGGATTCCCAAGAAAGATCCTGCAACAGGAAGGTTCCCAAAACGCGCAGAATGGCTTCAAAGTGGAAATTCGAAGATCCCCATTCGTGGGTTGATTGACTATCGCTATGTGAATAGCATGTTAGTCGTGGCAAAAATTCACTTGCCATTGATCGAAGACTTATTCGATCGTATGGTTGGATGCAAGTATTTTGCGTTGCTTGATCTCGCACAAGGATAACATCAAATGGTAGTGTTGCCATCAAGTAGACCTTATACGGCTTTCAGAACCCAATGGAAACATATCAGTGGTATGTTGCACCGATAGGATTATCTTGAATGCCTGGTGTGTGGTCACGTCTTATGCGAACATTGTTCGATAAGTTGGGAGACTTTGTTGTCGTGTATCTCGACGATATATGCATCTTCTCGCGTACAATGGAATATCACGTTAAGCACTTTCGCGCAGCATGTGAAGTGTTGCGCAAGGAGAAACTATATGCTCAACCCTCCAAATGTGCATTTGGCCGTAAAGAAATCGCTTTCTTAGGACACATGGTTTCTGAAGATGGTCTACGGGTCGACCCCAAGAAAACAGATGCCATCGCAACGTTCCAAGCACCAACATGTCGCAAATAATTGCTCAGCTTTCTGGTATTAGTTGGATATTACCGTAAATTCATCTGCAATTTTGCAATGATCTCGCGTCCCCTTTGAGATTTAACCAAGAAAGGTACCCAATGGAATTGGGGTCCAGATCAGCAAAGAGCATTTGCAACATTGAAATTCGCGCTTCGGCAGTCACCTACTCTGAAGATACCGGACTTTCATCACCCGTTCATTGTGACAACGGATGCTTCTGGGCTTTGCGTCTGTGGAGTTCTGTCACAAAGTATAAACGGAAAAGACCACGCCATCGCGTTTTACTCAAAAAATTTGGGTCCCCATGAATTAAAATGGCCTGCACACGAGAAGGAGATCTTAGCCATCAATACCGGTCTGGTGAAATGGCGTCCATATCTCCTTGGAAGACATTTTTCAGTATATACCGACAATTCAGCATGCAAGTGGATGCTTCATCATCCAAAAGTGTCTCCGAAATTGGCACGCATGTTGACGTTCTTTTCCTAGTTTGACTTTGTCTTACATCATGTCAAAGGAAGTTAGAATATCGTGGCTGACGCATTATCGCGCCCAGCTGTGTCTGGGGAAGATTCAGCAGAAATTCCTGTGACTCCGTCCCATGTTCCGGATATGTCGCACGTCGTACATGAGTGTACCTAAGACTGTGCTCAGCATTCCAAACGTTTGGAAAGACACATGGTTCACTCCACTCTCATTCAGAACATTCCGCTAAATATTTTTAACTCTTACTCGACGAAGTAGAGCTGCGGGTAGATAGTCGTCCGATAGGAGTCGCACAAGAGCAAATCCACAACGCTGAATTTTACGTGATACGCGCACATATCAGTGACAAAGTGCGAAAAGCAATTCAGCAAGGTTATAACAAGGACAAGTTCTTCAAGGATATTTACAAAACAAAGGAGTTGAATGAAAACTTCATATTCAACAAAGGACTCATATATCTGAGGCAAGATGAAGCAATGCACCAAATATGTATTCCGGACATACCAGATATAAAGACGAAGATAGTATACGAGTTTCACGATGAAGCCACAGCAACACATCCAGGAGTTCGAAGAACTTATATGAAATTAAAGAAATGGTACTACTGGTCAAAGTTACTCGAGACTGTGCATAAGTACGTCGATTCATGCGAAACATGTGCTCGATGGAAGTCAAATAGCCAGAGAAAGAAAGGTTTAATGATTCCTATCCCCATTCCGAAGGAATGCTGGGAAGTTATGTCAATGGACTTCATTACTGGTCTACCTGTGTCAGAAGGGTATGACGCTATTTTTGTGGTTGTGTACAAGTTGTCAAAAAGGCCGATTTATGCACCAACTTACATGATTGCCGACTCGAAAGACACTGCAAAGTTGTTTTTTGACGCTGTAGTCCGACATCATGGACTGCCGAAAGTCATTATCAGCGATCGAGGTCCGAAATTTACAGCAAACTTCTGGAAGTCAATGAGCATCATGGGTGTAAAGCTAAGTATGACGACCGCTCATAGAGAACAAGCGGATGGTCAAACGGAACGCCAAAAATTGGTGTTAGAAGACGCTTTACGCTGTCTGGTATGATACAGCGGAGAAAATTGGTCCAACTTGGAACTATAGAGTACGCACATGCCACATCGGTGAATGCGTCTACCATGCTCACCTCATTCGAGATTGATACTTAAAGAAAAGTATCCAATCTGATTTCTCAAGAAAGATTTTTTTTACGATAGTCTGGAAACGCAATCAATATCAGAGTTCGCCTCGAGGTTTGCCAAGGATTGTCAAGAACTAGTAAGAAAGGCACGCGAAAACCTGAGACAAGCCCAAGAGATACAGAAGAAATATTACGACTCGAACCGAGTAAACCTCACATTTAAGGTTGGTGACTTAGTATTATTGGACACCAAGAACTTACCACTCAAGACAGTTAACTCTCACACGGAGTTAAAGAAGGAAAAGCTCGCATCGAAAAAAGTGGTACCGTTTGAAGTAATCAAGATTATCAACCCGAATGTAGCTAAGTTGAAGCTACCGCGAAACATGAGGAGGTTGCACTCATCGTTCAACGTCGACCTATTTTCGCCATACAAACCGAATTGCTCTGAGTTCGCTGAACGACCGATTCCAAAAGCATCTCCGGTTATCCTAGTGTCAAATACTGGAGACGAGTTGCACATCGCGGAAAAATGACTTCTTCGTCGTCAGTGCAGCCGCCAATCGAATGGCTAGTGAAATGGCATGGACTCCCAGAGTGTGAAAGTACTTGAGAGACAAGAAAGATATCCGCCACGTTTCGCATTGGAATCAAGTAGTAAAGGACTTTCGAGACAGCCAACGCAAAGTCAAGTCAGGGGGATGTCATATCGTGGGGTACGTGATATAGATTAGACATACATATATTATATTTACATGTCTATGTCATGACGTCGTACGTTATAGAGTACGCCATGACGTCGAACGTTATAGAGTACGCCATGACGTCGTACGTTATAGAGTACGTCATGACGTCGTATGTTATAGAGTACGCCATGACGTCGTACATTCTAGAAGGATAGGCTTAGAAGTAGCACAGATAGCGAACTAAGGACCTAACTCTCACTTTTGAATATACCTAAAGCATCACACTCTCACAGACCAAGAATAACTAGCTGACCTTCTGTATGTAACTTATATTGCGCTCTAGGTTGCCCGTCCTAATTTGTGTCCTTCTTTTTTCACTTAGAAAACATCATTATTACTGTCGACATTGAAAACAACGCGTCTTCGGACTCCCCTACTCTGGCTACTAAAAACTCCACCTCTGCGCTTGCAATCAAGGAAGAGGAATCATTACACAAGCGGTGTAACGCCTCTCCATTATTGAGTTCGTAAGGTTTGGGTGCCGGATAGACGAGATACAGATGAAAGAGTGCATTGGGGCCAGAGCCATGAGACATATGGCGAATCGGGATCACCCTGCCAGATCTCTTGCGTATTATTTTTGTGCTTGGGTAGGCAGTCTTGTAGGGATAGAGTGCATAGTACGAGCGGAGATCCGCCACGATCTTTCATATGAACGCTAACTCTGCCGGATGGAGTGTAGGAGGTAGACGGCCTTTGTATGGAGCCAACGCCCGATAGCTATGATTAGAGCAAGACGCAACGGCCCCAATATTATCTAGTTCGGTTGAGGTCCCGATCGAATCTAGCGATCAGAACTGAAGCTGTGGTTAGCCCGTGGTGAAAGATGTGTTTTATCATTTATCAACGAGATTGGTGATCCTGTTATGTGCTTGTTTCCATCTTGGTAAGTCTGGATGAAGATAGTGTGATAATAATGATTTCGGATGGGTTGAACTACGCCAAACTGTCACGCATGTTCAGTCGATTCGTATGCGAATATCGAGTGCCAGAATTTGGAGTATGAGGCCATCCCCGATAGGATCAGTGATAAGTAGTCGGCAGTAAAACGATACTTCATCCTCTGGATGAGATACCCGAGATCACAACTCCCGCGAAAATCTTGATCAGGATTGATTCTCAGACCAGATCGAATGCTACTGAATATCTGAGGAATCCGAAGATCGTTGGGACTGTTAATTATAATGCTCTGACCGGAGTCCCGATCAAAGATAAAAGTAAGTCGGAAAGAGAATTCGCTGGGGTCACCAATCGGAAGAGTTTAACTGATCAGAACGGCGCAAACGCTGCTCGATCTCGATCGGAGGGAGGACGTACCGTATATGCTAAAATCTCAAGATTCTATGCTAAAAAAATTCAATTCGAAAAAAAGTTCAAGTGTGTATCCTTGCGGTCGGTTGTCAATTCGTCGAGGATAAGGAAAGTCAAATTAATAGGGGGTTTCAAAGTTGGCAATTTCGGTGAACGATTTCATCCAAAATTGGGGACGACCATGTTTTTGGAAAATCAAAATGCTCAAGGTCGACCCCCCCCCCCCGCCATTTTAAGAAATTTTTTTGTCCAATTCAGGAATTTAAATTTTCCTCTGAGGTCTAGGGTTCATGTCCGAACGCGTCGCTAACAGCCACCGACCAAGGAGTCATCCGTTTGATATAACTTTCACTAGTCATATTACAAGTGTATGATGCACGACGCACTGACTTCTATACTGAGTCCCTTTTTGGTGAGGTCTCTGTATACCCGCTGTCGCATGTTGTTATCGCCAATGAATGGATATCCAAGTTTATCACTGCTGTCATCTGTCGCTAGCCGCCGCTTTCCGCTTCATCGGCGGGCTTGCAGCGGATGCTTTCGTTCCCACCGTGGCCGAAAACCTGTGCGTCTTTATGGATTTTAATCTCACTGTATAGCGTCCCATTAACCGTTGTCGCTATTAGCAGGGTAAAAGTTGTGCTTGTGAACTATGAGAGTAATCGACACGCAGTCAAGGGACGCGCTGGTCAGACGATATTGGAAGCTATGTTGTGATCGCCAATGAATGGATAGCCAAGTTACCGCCTGCGAACACAGGGCGAGGAACAAGATATAATCGATGCTTACGTCCCGGCAGAAGAACGGAACGCTCCACGAACTCTCTTTTGGGCTCGGATATTGTGCTGCAGAAGGAGCTGGATGGCCTGGTGATGACAGTGCCCGAAACACCGCCCGTGGAGGTGTACGAGTATGAGCATGAGTATGAAGAGTATGACTACGATTCGTACGATGATGAGCATCTGCACGCGTGAGGGATCGCGAAAAGTGATCGGTTGCTGGGCTCATTATGAGCGAACGACGGCATCGCCTTCTTTTGCCATCATCTTCTATTTGCCATCATCATTCTCTCCAGCCATGAAAGGATAGCAAAAATAAAACTGCTGAGTTGTAATTCTTTTTCATGTTAGGATGTCATCAAAGCTCCTTTTACCTCATCCACTATCCTTAATGACACTAGTATTCATTCATGACACGTAATCTCTCCAGGTGACAGTCCGACATAACAATGGTGATAACTCTACAATTGCGCAGCGATTCCTATTGTGAGTTATAGCCAAAGCTTTCAATGCGGTATTAATTCATTATCTGTAAGCTGCAAGTGACATCCGACTACAGATTTCATATTCTTCGTATGTATTCGGGCTTAAACTCTGGATGTTTGCACAATTCCGCAGAAAGATCAGCGGCACTATCCTCAAACTCCGTCGCAGTCGACGGAGTTTGAGCACGCCTATTACAGCTGATGTATCGTCAAGCCTGTACCCGCTCGTGTACTTCACCCGCGTCCAGAAGCCTCTTTCCCCGCATAATTGCCAACTTTTATTCCCATTCGGCATTGGCTTCATGTTCGTTGTGCTGCTCCTTCGAAATAGCGCTTTCCAAATGATATAACTCTAGAACATTGTCAAATCTAAAGAAACCAAGAAACAGATCGGTATACTTAGCAAGCGTTCATCTGATGATTATCACGAACATGAGCCCGAGGAAGCATCTGCAGACAGTTATTCAGGTCAGTATCTGTGTTAGTATCTCAATTTGAAGAAACTGACAAATCAGTAACGATAGCATGTGAGCATGACAACAGTACTGTCATGAAAAGACGTACCTCTGTGCAAACGCACACACACCCGTAACAAATTAATAAATTCCCGCTTTAGCTGTGGCTACAAACCACTAATTCTCTTCCAGGTATCCTCGCAAGGGACTTGCAACTTGTGAATTCCGCGTCTGCGACTGACCGAAAGACTTCATCAATAATAAAGTCATCGCTATCAATACTTCTACCGCAAATGCTCCTGCTACGGCAAAATCAACGCGTTTAAGCTGTTCAGTCGAAATTACTAACAAAAGAAACCTTGACGCAGAGACTGTGGTTGACACCCAATCTCAGACTCGGGACCAAACGCGTGTGTCTGGGGCTAGGGTAGAGGGAAGCGATTTCGCAAAAGAAAATCGTCCATTTCGCCAAAACGAAATCGACTAGCTCGGAGCTAGTCGATTTCCGAAATGGACGAATATCGACCAAATGGTCGACCATTTCATTTACAAAAATTAGCCGAAATCACCTAACTTTGAAACCCCCTAATATGCTTAAAGTTCCACCCCTATCTACCCAATATTACTATGGATGATCTGCTGGTCAGCGATTTGGACGTGAATTCCACGGAAGAGCGAAAGAGATAGCTCAACGTTTGTCGTCTAGTGCTCGTGAAAAGCTTCCGATCTGATCAAGTGCCTGTTAGTCACGGCGATCATCCAACCGTCGACTTCACCTTGGACGTCGCCCATCGTGATCGCTACCAAGATTTGTTTTGTTGTTGGATAACGATTGGTCGACATGTTGGAAAACTTGATAGTCCACCGAATTGCCTCTAAACACCGATATACTTGAAGATCTTGACAATACATTGTGGTATTTTCCCTCGATATGACTGGCTAATATATTGAGAGTGTTGTCAGATATCGGGTAGAGCTTGTGATGATATCTCCGGTTTCGTCTCGCCTTTCGGTCTCTTTGAATGGAAGATGATGCGGTTTGTACTGAAAAATGCTCCTAAGGTATATCCAAAAAGGATCAGGAAAGAATTATACGGATAAGCTCCGATAGAGCCCCTATCAATTTGAATGATGTGCTTACCGAAGGTGGACATATCGGTATCAAACAGCATATATCTTGGACGGCAATCGTATATTGATAAAACTTTGGTCACCGCGACCTCCTGAGTTATGATGTGTGAGAAAGTTGAACGTTTGGTTGTATCCTGAGCGCTGAAATGTATTAATCACGCAGTTAAGATTTTTTTGCGGAAAGGGAAATGTTAGCTATCTCGGTCACAAGGTGTCGATTGGTGGTTTGGAAGCATACTCAAGGAACTGGGTCATATTAACCTGACCATCTCCAGATTGTTAAAGGTGCAGTCATTTCTTGCAAGTTCAATACAGCCAATTTACTGGGACTTTCGATCTAAGCAGTTTTGTATTAGAAGTGGGTTATTAGTTGCTTCGATAGCAATAACGGGAAGAGCGTTTGACGATCAGATCGCCGGATCAATCAAGCTATCGGATCTCATCCGGATCTGAGGATCATATGGCTCCAGCTATAGTTGCATCTAATGTGCTTAAGGCAAACATGGCCCCAAGCACTGTTCTAAAACATTTAGAACCGGATAAAATTCCATTGGTGATGGTTCCACGCAAAAAAGTGGGCGATCTCAGCTCTCCTAGTGCAAGATTGTAATGGTGTCTACT
Organism: Peronosclerospora sorghi; assembly: GCA_026184515.1. NCBI lineage: Eukaryota > Oomycota > Peronosporomycetes > Peronosporales > Peronosporaceae > Peronosclerospora > Peronosclerospora sorghi. The sequence continues at coordinate 8,537,983 of CM047586.1, read as the reverse complement.
ATCCAGTCACTTTCACGAGCAGAACGCCAAACCCAACGGAAGTGAATTATGATATTGTGGAAAAGAAAGTGCTGGTACATCTACATATGCTTAGTTTGATCATGTGGACCATACATTTTCCGCAGACAAAAGCGTGGGTATGCTCTGCGCGAGGTGTGCGGCCATAGTGTAATTCGCAGTGGCGTTGTCGGCAGTAATGCAAAACAGCTTGGTGGTAAGGTGATGGTCGTTTAAAATGCGGAGCAAGTGCGCGGAAAGGTTTCGACCGCTATGGTCTCCCTGGATTTGTGTTGCAGATATGGTAAGGCTGCGCAACGTCCAATCAGAGCCAATCCAATGGGCAGTCACTCCCATTATTGCCTTGCGATTGGGCGATGTCCAGGTGTCCATGGTGATGCTTACGCGTCACTCGTATTCTTATTCTTGGAACATTCGACCGAACCGGTCTCTTTCCGCGGAGAACTCGTAGAGGACTGGGTTGTACATTACATCTGCACCTATCAGCATGTTGGAAGTGGAAGTAATGCATAGAAAAAGCAGTTCACGAAATTCTTTGTATTCCACCACCTGATAAGGCGGGCCTCGGCAAACGGCCAACCTGATCACAGCTTTTTAAAGGTTTCGCGACTCAACCCCGTTGTCTTGAAGCTCGCACCCGGGGCGGAAAGGAACGCCCTAATGCTGTCTGTTTCCTCCGGAGCTCCTTTCTGAGTGATGCAATGCGACTTTAGGTGTCGAATCATTCCGTAGGTTCCATGTTTGCGACCGGACTTGTGCACAGATGCACAGATACGACCAGCAACACTGGAAACTTGACAGACCGCTATTTAAGATGGATGAGTGCCATCGGGAAAAGGCGTGGAAGGCTTCCGCTGAGAGTAAGTCTAGACCCAGCTCCCTTTCGCATAATTCATGTCCATCCGGGCTGTGGATGTGGAAGTTACAGCACAGATGCTGTCGGAAGAGGCCAATTAAACTGCCTGTTCTTTCTTGTGTCTTCCATACATCTTTTTATAGCCTTAAGCGTTTCCAGATAGAGTACTAAGCGATCTATTATCAATAAAACAGACTCCAATAACTTAAACCAAATTTAATGTTTATTAATCAACGTTATCTCAACTAAAGCCACTTAGCACAACTTAATGCGTAACCACAACCTCCAAGAGAAAACGAGATGAGAAAGCCAATCCACTGTAATAAGCGCGACCGTTTTCCAAGCGAGACAACTACACGAAAAGAGAACTCTAATTAAAGTGAAATTGTAAGGTGATTAAATTAGATTAAATCCTAAAACTTAATCTTACTAAATGTATATATGCATTTGAGTATTGCCAAATTACGTTTTGGTATTACCCAGCTGGGGCAGGGTGCGGGGTGACGCGGGACGGATCATGGGATCGCGGGATGGGACATCGTGCTGGTTGGAGCCCTACTCCTTCGTAGGGGACAGGTAACTTTTTTGGAAGGACCCGCGCCCCGCCTTCAGTCGATGCCGGACGCAAATGGGTCAAATGCAACTTTTCAGCAAAATGCATTTTGGGTAGTACCCAATTTTATACTTACATTTATTAGGTTAAGTATTAAACTTAATTCTAATATGGTCACTTTTTTGTTTTTGTTCTTCGTACGCAAGTTACATAAGTACAGTATTGTTGCTAGTACATTCTCTTAAGGACGGAACGCTATTTTATCTCCCGGGAACTGTGGAACACTGTGGTTTTCTTACGTTTTACTTTGTGGAGTCTTACGAAGTGGATAATTGGAGTGATTAAAGCTGTTATTATTTTTACTACGTTGTTATCTTGCTACTTTTGCTGTTAATTTGTTTTTCACATTTGAAGTACGTTAAATAACTGGAAACTTACGCATTCAAGTAGTAATGGCAGATGATACAACTCACGAACAAACTTTACTATGTCTGCATCGAAAAAGAAATAAATTGCGGATTCCTGCAAACCGACTGTCCAAGCGGCCGGCTTTTCGGTACAGTAGAACCTGTCAAATTTAACAGCCTCGGGACCACCCCTAAGTTATTAATTAAAACAGGTTATTAAATCTTACAGGTATGTTTTTTTGCTGACATCATGCAATAGGTAGTAAACTGCTGATGTCATCGATTTACAAGGGCCAAAAAAGCGAAATTTTGCCCTGATTTTTGCTTATAAAATGGGTACTTCTCTCCTGGGTTTTTCTTTTTTTTTCCTCACTCCATTCACTCCCCATCATTCAGCCATTACAATGCCTCCTAGAGTCAACAAACCACCTCGTAAGACAATGACCGATGCCATCCGCATCTCTCTTTGTCAACACAAGCGCACATACCCCAAGCTCACACACAGTCAGCTGATAAAGTGGCTAGAAGAAACCCACAACATCTTAGTTAGCCAAGGCACGATCTCAAACACGCTGAAGTAGTCAGATGCTCTGCTTCGCATTGATGTTGAAAAAACCAATGTCAGCATCAAGACGCACCGCACCGTCACTTATCCTCTTGTCGAAGAGGCCCTGATCCAGTGGGTCAAACTCTACGAGGCACAAATCAACATCTCAGGAGACCTTTTCGTGAGAAAGCCGCCATTTTTACGGCGTCTTTATCCCGATGCGTCGCCAACGTACGAGTTCTCAAATGGTTGGCTGGAGTATTTCAAAAAACGTCATGAAATTCAATCATACCGCCGCTTTGGAGAAAGCGGCTCCGTCAACATAACGCTTCTTGCTGAGAGCCTGCCCGAACTTCGCCAATGTCTTGACCAATATGAATGGAAAGACATTTACAACATGGATGAAACTGGCCTTTTTTATCGAATGCAAGCCGACAACTCGCTTGCAACACAACAACCGGAAGGACGGAAGCAAAACAAGGAACGCATCACTATTGCTGTCTGCAGCAACGGGGATGGTTCTGACAAGTTGCCGCTGTTGGTGATTGGCAAATCAATGAACCCTCGATGCTTTACAAATGTCAATCGAGACTCATTCGGCTGCAAATACCATGCAAACGCAAAAGAATGGATGACGCAGAATGTTTTCAAAATTTGGCTGACGGATTTCGACAAAAAAATGCATCGACGCAAAGTTCTGCTGCTGCTCAACAACTCCAACACTCACATCCCCATCAAGAACCTTCCGGCGCAGGTCACCTTGGTCAACACAAAAGTTGTCTACCTGCCGCTGAACACCACATCGAAGATTCAAAATTGTGATGCTGGCATCATTCGCAACTTCAAGGCCTATTATCGTCGGCGGTTCAACCGGATGCTTTTGGAGCGGATTGAGGACAGTGTTGCCAATCCCAAAAAAATCAACGTTCTGGATGGGATTCGCATGGCCATGGCAGCATGGAAGAACGACGTGAAGCCGCAGACGATTCAAAACTGCTTCAGACATTGCTCAATTCGTTCGGAGTCTTCCCGTGAAACTGTTGCTGCAGCTAAAGTTGAGCCTCCGCAGGAAGTCATCCAGGAATTAGAGGAGCAAATACGCCAGCTTCGGTACAGCAATCCGATGGACATCCGCAACCTGATCAATTATCCCACCGATCAGGAAGTCAGTTATGTTCCGGATAAAGAAGATATTGTTGCGGAGATTCTCAACACGTACGAAAACTTTTGAGTTCCAGAAGATCCAGAAGGCGAGGATGACAGTGAAGAACCTCCAACGATCTCCGACACCGAGGCAAATCAGATGTTGGTAAAGCTGCAGATTTACTGGATGCGCCAAGCAGATTCTACTTCAGCATCATTTCCTGCCACGCTTCAGATGATGAAGGATCATTCGTTTAGTATTCGCCAGAAAAAACTTACAGAAAATAGCATAACACAGTACTTTCAGTAGAAGTCACAGAAAATATATATGGAATTATTAATCTTATACTGGTCGGGACTGACCGAAACCAATTAATTATTAGTTATTAGTTTTTTGGCTTGGCCCAAGTCGGGACCGACGATTTTTATTAATTATGACAGGTTATTAGTTTTGACAGTATTAAATCTGACAGGTTCTACTGTAGCATCTTCGCCTACATCCAATCACCCTTTCCTATTTGTACCACACTAAGTTGATTGGTAGAATACGTATCATTATAAACTAAGGTGATTGGTCGAAAATGTCGACGGAAATTCAGTCTTCCTCTGTAATGGGGTGCCATTACATAATTGATATTCAAGTTAGAATATCACAGTTTAATTTCACACGCGTTGTCTGAAATTCAAATAATAAATTATAAGTTATTATAATCTACGAAGGAAAAGTAAATTCGGTATAAATACCGAATCATGCAGGTTAACTAATAGTACAGTTAGTTCAATACTTGATATTATTATATTAATTAGGTAATTACTATACTGTTAGCCGCTAACCACCCATTTAATAAACACTCTTAATTTTGGGTTCTAAGAAGAAGAAGTAAATATTTATATTTACTTTTGATATAGGATTAGTTGTCATCAACTAATCCTACCCCTCCCGTATTGCGCGCTTCCTCGCACAACACAGTGTAAGCCTGTAACAGGATCAGTCCTGTTACACCTGGTAGCACTTTGTGGTCCGTCCTAACGACCACAGTTCCGTTCCGC
>CM047586.1:8490536-8524465 GCA_026184515.1 Peronosclerospora sorghi | reverse complement strand
CAAGGGCTCCTTATGCTCACACATCTGTGGTGACTCTAACTACGTTATCAGGCAGATGGGAGGCAGGATCAAGTGCAAGGCTGCTAAGATGCAAGTCTTGAAGCACAAAGCATGATCGACCTGATCACACATAAAGCACGAGGTCGATCACATTGAGGGAGTGAACATAAAGTGTCACTTCTTGGCAAGTGTCGCTCTGAAAGATGAGAGAAGCGGAGAAGTATCTTTGCACATAAAGAGGTAGTGAAACAAAAGTGCTGATCGCATGGCGATAGTCGTTCCAAAGGATGCGATAAGTGGATCTGCATGTGATGAGCTTGATCACACGTACTCTCCAATCGGATTCCCAAATTAATCCGACCCAAGCAACCGGTCTTTGACCTAGGGCGTACATATAATGGCAGTCACCAGAAGCCATCGTATCCGGATAGGCGCAAATTCTCTAAGAAGAGTTGGTACAGGGGTCAGGGCGGATCGAGTCGTATGAAAGCCAATGGATCGCACGACTAAAGTTGTATATGAGTGAAGACGTGGCAAAGCGGACTAGTATTTTTCCTTCGCGTCGTATTAGCTAAGAACCAGGTCCGCGCTAGCGGATCTGCTCGTAGTATGATTACTTCCGTTAATTCTCCTGTCCACCCTACGGGTACTCTTGACGTCTCACGTAACTTCGAGTCAACCAGAGGAGCGTATATGTGAGTGTGCTCGAGCAAGCTGACCCGGAGGTCGCGCTGTCATCGAATGATATTCTTTCGCTTGTCAACCTTCCCAAAACGTCCAAAATGATGGCCCGCTTCCGGGATTATTATCGATTCGCCTTCCAAGCGGACGATCAAGAAGCTCACCAAGACAACCCTTCAGCGCAGGAACGGATTTAAGCTTGTAGAAAGCAAATCACGAGCTGGGGTCTATCCCGGTCTCTACTGCCCGTCCTGGCGTTAGACTCCGTACGTCAGTGGTCAGCTTATCCACCTTCAGTCGAGCGCGATCAGGCTCTAGAAGATGAATAGAATCTCCAAAGGGCTGATCAACTTTTCAGAAATTCCCAGCTGAAGATTGGTTGCTTCAAGAGCGGGATTTTGAATCTCCGCGATCCGCTTCATAGCAGAGAGGCACAGGCAACTCTCGTAGTTCAGGAACGCGATCTGGATAGAAAAGTCTCTACCAACCCAAAATCGCCACATAGTAGTCCAAGATCCACAATCGACAGGAGGAACGTGCTCGGGCACACCTTGATCTCGCCAATCATATTTTCAGAATCCACCATTGATGCAATGTGCGCCATGATGGTGCGGCCTGAACAAGCTAACCGCGACGATCCAGCTAGCTGCCAACTGGGGCGGTAAACTAGCGGCTCCATCATCAGCTATCCAGCGTAAGGGTTCATGTAATGACGCCCATCGTAAGATGCAAACAGACAACGAGCACTAGATGATCAGCTGATCAGTGAGATGTCGGTCGTCCAAGGAAAATTGGATGCGGAGAAGGCATCCGTATCATGGTGGACATCAATCTCGCGCTAAGGTGGCTAATCGAAGGCTCGTATTGGTAATGATACAGCAGGAGCGGAGTCGGCGGCAAGTGAAGTTATCCGTCAATGCGCTCCAGCTTTAAGAGGATTCTCGGTCTGCTATGGTGAACACTTCGAGTTTGGTGAGCGTTGGGACCTAGTAGATACCGCCCCCGAAGTCACGGGTACCTCCACCCGCTAGGTCATCCGCTCTTCCATTTTACCGCTATTTCCATTTACATCATGCATGATGTCCATCGGTTGGTCCCAACGCTGCACAAGGCTCATGATTGGTCCTTCCTCGTAGTCGGAAATACCAGTTCGATCATTGGAGCGTCCGCGAACTTCATTTGAGGAGGTCAAGACGGCTCCACATCAAGCACGTTAGCTGGAATATATTACGCGTGAATCATGTTCAACACTCTGCTACAACGGCTGGACGAGACGCCACCATTGCGGTCTCCAACGACCCGTCGTATATCAACGCGCACTTGCAAGAGTGGTCAATGAAGACGACAGCCATGCGACATGTCCACTCCAAGCATCACTGTTTCCTCCTGCCGACGATATCTCAGCTCGAGAACAACAAGGCCGACAGACTGTCCACGCAATTGCCATCATATTACTAATTCCCGATTCCGCACAACCCGCACGGCCGGAGGACACTGGTTTAGATGACGTGAGCCATGTTGCAGGATAGCGGCATGAGCAAGTCGTTCTGGGCCGAGGCGCAAGTGACGGCAGGATATGTTCGGAATTCCATCACCACAACCGCTCGACCTTACACGACACCTTACAGGAAGACGTTCGAACGTACCAAAGAATGCGCGTATTTGGCAGCAAATGCAACGCACATGCACGAAAATCGAAGCGGTCAAAGCTCGATTACCTCGAGATGTCAAAGGGTTATCGGCTGCTAAACCTCAAGCCACGGACGATCTTACACCCTCGCAGCGTCACGTTTGACGAGACAGCATTGGACTAGCTTGTTGGAGAGCACGTCCACCATGACGATGTGGCGGGATCAATCGAGCTTGAGTTCCTGACGTGGCGCTCTGAGCGAATCCAAGAGCCAACCATTGAGTTCCGTGTTCCACTCACGTCCAGATTGGCAGAGTCCATGAGTGCCTGCTTCACAACGTAAAGCAAGCCTGGTTCGTTGCACTTGAAACCTTCGATCGACTGGACATACTGTGGGATCTGCAACTTGGCATTCAAATAGCCGTGTTGATATCACCGCCGAACAAACGGTCTGAGCTCGGTCGACGTTGCCACCAACGATCGAAACAAGGACATTCGAGAGACAAACAGGAGAGAAAAGGTTTTGTGAAGTTGATGCCGGGACGCTGTCCGAATGCCAGTTGCCGAGTGCAACCAGTCTGGCTTCAAAACGAACAATCAATTCGTGCGCATCGGTCTTGAGTGCCTAGATCCACATGGTCCGCATCGTTTGTGCTCCGCTTGGCTTCTTGCTCTTGTCTATCTTCTCGAGAACGCCTTTGTTCATGAGCGCGCCCATCTCTCCTTGCTCTGCCATTAGCCAAAACTCAGCATACTTCGACCACATCTCTTCACGTGTGTTCCTAAGAACCCGAAGGTTTCGGACATTTATAGGTCTCCCCTTCTTACCGATAACTTTCTATGCCAGGTACGCTAGCCGCTCAAAGTTCTACCGTGCTGGTCCAAAATCGCTAGGGCCGCAGTTTAATTTGTCGCGTTCTTGTTCGGTAGGAACATCACGTCGGCCTATACGGGTTGGTTCGGTGCAGTCAGTCCACGGTCGATCTTTCTCTGCTGCCTCTTCCTCTCTGCTTGCTTGCCAATGTGACCCGCACCATAGGCACCTTTGAGATCTCGTCCACTCATTAGCATGCCCTGGTCCCCGATCGACCATGCGCTTCATATACTCGTGGCACAAGTGGAGCCGTAGTAGTCTGCAGTCGCAATCCGTCCGCAACTGGGTAATTTGCAATAATCCTGCCGCCAGCCACTTGGCGTGATGCATTATCCGCGGCATTGGCGGCGAATACCCAACTCCCTCCATCCACAACGGCGCGCATTACCTTTGTCCGTCCAATTTCATAATGAATGTGCACGTCTCGCGCTCAAACTCGATTCCAAACGCTTGCAGGATGACAATTTACATGGAAAACAAACCGTGCTTGGCATTCTCGACATAGAGCACGTCGTCGAGGCAGAACTCGAGCTCCTTGCCACCCCCTTTTGTAATCACTTTCACGGTGCCGATACCAGTCCTTTCGCCAGCATTTTCGTCCGATACCCCATACACGTTTGCTACGACACTGTCTGGATCGAATTCTTCCATGTCAACAAACAGGCTTTTGTCTCCGACAAGGTGGCCGTTCAATACATTGTCGAAACACCACCAAGATGATCCCGCCAGGATGTTCGTCAGTTTGTCTTGACCCGCGGCGGCCCCATTGCTTGGTACCGGCTGCGCCGACTCGGCCGCCGCTCCAGCAACGACTTCTGGCTCCGCTCCGACTGGTACCGCGGGGACATCATGCAGCCCACGCCGCATATTGATGCGCGCCAGGTTGGCGCGGTGCTGACTTGCTGCCAGCGTTGTTACCGCTCGGTGGATCCGTTCCGTTAGCCATGCGATGGCCCATCTTGCCACACTTGTACCATTTCGTGGAGGTTCCTTGACCATAACTCCGGTTCAGTTTCGATTCGAGGAGGCTGGCCACGATAGTCGGGTCCAAACCGCTTTCGTAGATTTTCGCATAGATTGGCCTCCATCTCGCTTCCTGTGTCTTGAGATGATCGATCTGTTGCAACTTTCATTGGGGAGCATTGTGCCGAACAACCGCATGCGTATTGATCTGCAGCCTGTTGAACGCCGTCTTCGGTCACGAGCTTCTCGGTGTGATCTTACCAAGCACAATATCATTCGAGCCATGTTCACAGAATAGCGAGAGCATTACCCACTTGTACTTCTTCATGTCCTTGCCGTCTTAGGTGGTCAAGCGACAAATCCGTCTTGATCTCCTTTCCGATCGCAAACGCCTTGATGAGTTTGGCCTTGCGAGGCCCAGGGATTGGAGATGCCACCATGCCGCACGAAGCGCGTTTGGGCTAGATAACCCTGTTGGAATCACGGAGAAGAACTGGACCACACGTGATAAATTGGGCTCAAGTTCTCTCTTTCCTACGGGTCCTATCAGCCCCCATTTTTGAAGCCCAAAACTTAGGGACGCGCTAAACAGCACTAAATGAAAGACTAACCAGCACCAAGTGAGGCTCCAAGTGAGTTTTAAGGCAGAAAGTACATATTTCGGCCTAAATGACGTGTTTTTGTCCACTTGTGGTCAGCGCTAGACCGACGCCGTGGGACATGCGGAATCTAAACTCACTGGCCCTATAATCAAAAAAGGCTAAATTATGGCGCAGCCACACTGCACCTGTTTTGGAACAGTATTAGTTTTGCAGGCCCAAAATGATAGAGCGGTCGATGTATTAATAGTAGCGTGTGGCCATGGAGTAGGAGGACTTGTGGAAAGTGCCACACGTGAGTAGGAGAGTATGAGAGCATGCGTACATGGAATCCATCAAGTAGTCGCTTGCGTTCTCCTGAGTTTGGTGGGGGAAGTAGATCCTGCAAAATAAACTGGCGATGCAATGGCATTCGGGAAAGACAATCAAGAATGAAGGCATGCCGATACACTGATCTCTACGTATTATGTTTGAGATCCTGTTTCCTCGTCATCTCACGGAACTGCATTTGCGACGTTAAGAAGGCACATTTCTACATACCCTTTGCTGGACCCAAGACAGTGAGTTTGTTTATTCGGTTTGCTTTTGACGTTTGCCTCAAGCTCATTTGTTCTTGCTCTATAAATCAAGGCAATGATAAAGGAAGATATGATCTGGATCATTCGCCTCCTTTTTCACTAAAACTCGTTCCTCTAACGCAATGCTCCGTTCATGGCTACAGCAGGTCGGGTGTGACTGGATGCGGTAATGGTATCATTGACATCTTATGGACGTCTCGATGAAGCGCTTCCTTATATCTGTACAAATAAAACAGCAGTCAGACCTCGCAACACAAACAATCAACCCCGAAACCATCGTACCAAAAGCGTCCCTCCCGTCGTGTGCACTAGAGTAATACCCTAGCTGTAACGGGGTTACATTCGGGTTACATTGAGTGTTGGTGTACATGAGTACACCACGGTTGAGGTCAGTATTGGCCGGTTTGAAAGGTTTTGAACCTTTGGTTATTTTAACCAATCAGGGCAGGGGCCCTTGGTGTGGTGGTGTGTCAGCCATCCACGTGTCAGTTAACAGGTGTGTACACTACATTTTAGCTAGGTACGAATTAGGAATATTCTACTTAGTATTACCTATAGTTTATATTAGTTTAAATTAATTTAGGCTAATTACATATTAAATATATTCAGTTTACATTTCACTCTATTTAGCGGACGCGCGACCTCGACCGGTCGCGCGCGCAGTGAGTGTCGTAGGTAAGAGGGAGTCCTCCCTTTACTTACATCCCGTAAAGGGAGTACAGCCGTTAAGGCTAAGCCGTAAACTAACCCGGGAATCTTGGTCCCGAGTAGGAGAACTCTCCTACTAAGCCGTTTACAAGGGCTTATCGGCTAAGTAGCGGTATATACCGCTTTAAGGAATAGTCTTCCTCTGTGCGCTAGCCGCACCGTGCGTATACGCACCGGCTACAGCTTTAAGGAATAGTCTCCCTCTGTGCGCTAGCCGGACCGTGCGTATACGCACCGGCTACATCTGGTAGCACTTGTAGTCAATCCAACACCTGTGTTGGTAGACTAGGCATCCTCTGCAAAGGATGAATCAGGACGATTGGGATAGTTTGACCCTCGTCCATCAGGAAGCCTTTAAAAGGCTGTTACCCTTAACGGGGGAAGAAGGTATGAAGATCCTAGTGGAGCAGGGCCTTGAGGCAGTAAAGGCAAGGGTAAATGCCCTCATCGCTCATGAGGCGAGTTGCGGTGGAGGTCATTCCACGGGGGTGCGCCCTCCATTATCGTTTAAGATAAATGAGTTCACAGGAGAGAAGGGTGACAACCTTTATGTGTGGTTGCGAGAGGTCGAAACGGCCTTCGCCACAGTGAACATGACCGCTGATCACTTGCAAGTGGGACTTGCATTGACCCATCTTACGGGCAAAGCCCGTACATGGGCGTTTACATGCTCGGAATCAGTCACGGACGTGTTTCCAACATGGAAGGTCCTTAAGCAGAAGCTCATGGACATGTACGCAACGCCTGATCTGGCTTTCCAGAATCAACTGGCGTTCCTGAGGTGCCGTCAAGGCACTAAGGACCTGGAGATTTATATCCAGGAGCTTAAGAACCTGTTGGCAGGGATGTACGCGAAAGCGTATTCGGACGATGTGTCCATCCCCGTCTTGATGGGAGGCCTGAGAGAAGGGCCAGCACGTTCGGAATTGTTCCGATGCCGACCCGAATCCCTGGAGGAGGCGTTTAAGATGGCGTTCAACGCCAGAGGAACTTCCGTTCCTCTAAGGTGGGTCCTGAACCCATGGACCTGAGCCAGGTCGAAGCGGAGGAGAAACCTCCCGCTAAGAGTCACTCTGACTCTTTTCCACAGAGCTTCGAGGCAGAGCTCTTAGCCATGTTGCAGCGGCGTGGGCCGCTGAGATGCTTCTTGTGTGGGAGCACGGATCATCTTAGGAACAGATGTCCGAAAAATCCCCAGCGAGACACTCGCTACAAGGGACCAAGGGTGGGGAAAAAGCCCTTGTCCACGCCGTCGGGAAACGACGGCTCCCAGTAGGTGCGGGGTGCCCTACTGGGGGACCCCTCAGTGCTGTTAAGCCCCAGGGTAGGGGACGACAGCACAAAGCCCCGAGGGAAGCGGTGCTTTCTAGCACCGAGTAGGTGTACCAGCCAGGTTTGCTGGTAGTCGTTGCGGACGTGAAAGGCTTTGATAAGCCTTGGAGAGTCTTGATAGACTCCGGAGCGTCTGACAATTATGTCAGACGACCTTCTGTGGAGAAGAGTCGGCTGTATGCTGAGGCCCTAGATGCACGTTCTCATGACGTTGTCACTGTCCTTCTTGCGACGGGCGTACAGGTTTCTGTACCCAAGGTCTCGATTGACCTTAAGCTGAAGTTTGCAGACTTCGACAGCTTAGAACATTGCCTAGTCCTGGATTTGGACTCGAGGAATGACCTCATTCTGGGCATGAAGTGGCTGGAACGCCAGGAGCCATGGAAATACTGGATGTATAAGTCCATTGGATCAACGCACCCGCGGTAGGGTGAAGCATTGGCGAGTCATGAACCCACCTTTGCTCGATCGCAAAAGCGATTCTGGCGTGAGATGCCAGAGATTGGGATGTATGAAATGATCATTCCCAATGGCGTTAAGGAGGAGTTCCTTAACGAGGGGGATTCGGCGGTTAATCCCCGCGCCGATATAGGCGTGACTGGTGAGTCGCCAGTGATAGAGGTGGAATCCTCTGAGGGTAAGCGCGAGGCGCTTAGAGAAGAGACCCGAAGTTCGTCTCTTCTACAGGTCGGAATTGATTCCGACCACGCCGTGTCCGGTGAACAAGTTGTGACTCCAGTGGTAGGGGTAGAGACCCCTGTGGTTAAGCGCGAGGCGCTTCCACGCGAAGAGACCCGAAGTTCGTCTCTTTTGCACATCGGAAATGATTCCGATTACGCCGTAATAGGTGAGACCGGCGAGTCACCGGTGGTAGAGGTAGAGACCTCTGTGGATAGGCGCGTGCGCTTCCAATAGATGGGGCAATTGACTGCCCCCATCTGGGTCTCGGGATGAGTCCCGAGGCTAGTAGTCAGCAGTCCTACAGTATGCTGAATAGTGTGACAGGTGTTGTCACAGAAGGCGTAAGCCTGGAACGGTTGCCTGGGGTAGGCGAACTGTTGTCGTTGGAGGAGATGTCCTTCAACGAGTTTGAAGCTGCTTTGAAAGCAGATGAAATCGACGAGGTTGTCGTGTTGCGTCCGGAAGAGGAGTTGAACTCCTCATCTACGATGGACGAGTCAGTTTTGGTGAAAACCAAACAGGCATTGAATGCCCGAAGCGGCCTCAAGATCCTCGCGGATCCTGAGGACCCTTACCATTCCTTATTAAAGGAATTTGGAGATGTCATTAGTGACAACCCGCCGATGGGGTTACCACCGGATAGGGGGTCCGACATGAAATTGATTTGGTTCCTGGAACCAAATACTGCGTCACTAGGCAGTGGCCTCTCCCCAAGGAACAATGCGACGTCATCGACGCATTCTTCAAGGGGAAAGAAGAGGCAGGGATGGTACGGGAGAGTAAGTCTCCCCACTCATCTCCCAATTTTTGTGTTCGTAAACCGAACGGAAAGTGGCGCATTGTGCATGCGTACAACAAGCTGAATGCAGCTACTGTACCCATGATTCCTCGGAAGGATGTCCTCCAGAACAATATGGCGGGCTGTACTGTGTACAGTGCCTTAGATCTGGTGGACGGGTATTATCAGGTGCTCATGCGAACGTCCGATATTCCGCTGACAGCGGTTAGCACGCCTAGTGGCATGCTGTGGGAGTGGCTTGTTATGCCACAAGGGCTTTCAAATGCACCAGCGACTTTCAATCGCTTGGTGACTCAACTCTTCCGCCCTCATAGGAAGTACGCTCAGACGTACTTCGACGATAAATTCGTCCATAGTCGTGCGGAAGGCGACTCGTCTAATGTTCAGACGCATCTGATACACCTTCGAGCAGTGCTCGAATGTATGCGAGAGCATAAGTTATATGCAAACGCATCCAAGTGTATCTTTGGTGCTGAGGAAATTCCTCTCCTCGGATGCTTCATCGGTAAGGATGGAGTGCGGGCGGATCCCGCGAAGGTGAAAGCCATTGTGGAGTGGCCTTCGCCTGTAAATCTTAGAGATTTACGGAAGTGGCTTGGATTAGCCAACTATCTCCACAAGTACAGCTAGAACTACGCTGAAATGGCGAAGCCATTGACCGACCTTCTTAAGAAGGATGTTGATTGGTGTTGGGAAACTGAACACCAAAACTCTTTTGAAGCGGTTAAGGGGAGCTTGTTAAAAGCTCCCGTTCTTGCTCTCCCAGACTCTGGGAAACCATTAAGTCTCGTCTGCGACGCCTCCGATTTCGCAATCGGATGTGCTTTGTTACAAGCAGACGATGCAGGAAGGGAACGCGTAATTGCGTTTAAGTCGAGGCAGCTTAAAGCTGCGGAACGGAATTATCCCGTTCATGACAAGGAGCTACTTGCAATGAAGTATGCTCTCGTCAAATTTAGGGTTCAACTACTCGGCTCAAAGCCGTTCTTGGTTTATACTGACGACGCGTCCTTACGGACAGCGACAAAGTCGCCTCATCTCTCGCAACGGATGGCCCGTTGGCTATCCTTCTTTGCGGAGTACAACTTGGAGGTTAAGTATAAACCTGGCAAGCAAACCGTGCTTGCAGACGCGTTGTCGCGTCGTCCCGATTACGAGCTCGCTCACGCGACATTCGTCACCACGTCTGTGGTGGATCATAAGCCTGGCGAATGAGAAAGACCCACAATGTACGGCGCTTATCCGCGCTCTAGGTGAAAAGGGTCTTGGCTCGTCTGAGCCAACCCTGTCAAGTCGAGCTAAAGCTCGTTTACACCGTTGCAGGTACTGTGACGGTCTGCTATTTTATAGCACGAGCGCGGAGGACACTCTGCGGGTGGTAGTTCCTCATAATGAGGAACTGAAGTATAGAGTCCTCTTTGAGGCACATTGTAACAGGACTGATCCTGTTACTGGCTTACACTGTATTTGTGCGAGGAAGCCAGCAATACAAGAAGGGCTAGGATTAGTTGATAACAACTAATCCTATAATAAAAGTAAATATATTAATACTCACTTGTTGATTAGAACGCAAAATTAAGAGTGTTTATTTAATGGGTGGTTTAGAGGCTAATAGTATAGTAACTAACTAATTAATATAATTATATCAAGTGTTCAACTAACTGTACTATTAGTTAACCTGCAAGATTCGGTATTTATACCGAATCGACTTTTCCTTCGTAGATTATAATAACTTATAATCTCTTATTCAAATTTCAGACAACGCGTCTGAAATTAAACTGTGATATTCTAACTTGAATATCAATTATGTAATGGCACCCCATTACATCACCCCCCACTTAAGGTGGTTGGCCAATAATAATTCTTATTTTGGCCAATCATGGGTGGCACTTGAAGGTCGGAATTTCTCATTCACCAACTGATTGACCATCGACTTGATGGTCAAAGCACACGGCGGCGCTTTAAAGAGCGCTGCTGAAAACAATGAAGGAGATTCTTCCTCCGCCTCAGCAATAGGTGCTGAGGTGTTGAGTGACAACGGTGAAGCTGCATTAGCAGCGTCAACTACGCAAAGGTTGGAAGACGTACCGTCTTCGACCACAGATGCTGCTAAGGCGGCATCTGGCAAGAAACAGGGAGATGTTGCTAATGCAACATCTCGCACGATGACAACACCCGAATGGTGTGTTGCCAGGAAGGGCTCTTCCATGTCCGGAGACAGTTCTGACTCCGAAAAAAGTGATGGGGATACAGCTGTCCCCACTAAAGGGTCTAGCGAGTCGAAACTCGCTAGGTGCTCATCGCCTAACAGCGATGACGACTCTGGTGTCGCTGTCAGCTATGACAGCGACAAAGATTATCAAAGGTGGTTGCGGGAACGCAGAGCCCCACTGGACCAAGTACTTCTCCACGTCGGGGTGATTTACCCCCGGCGCGTGGTGTTGAAGCAGGCGGTGCTCCGCCTGCTAAAAGAGCTCGAACAGAAGCGGCGCCTGCCGCTTCTAAAGCGTATCATCGTACGGAGCCACATGTTCCGTATAGAGTGGGGTTTTGGATCCCTGGATGGGCTATTGCCCCCAACAGTGGTGGTCACCGTAAACGGGACTGCCAGTATGCGTTGTTCGATACAACGTGCTGGATGACTGCGAAGACATCCAGTCACGTCGATTCGATCGAAGTAAAGACGATAGAAGTCTGTACTTTATTGACCTCTTTTTCCAGGTTCGATATTATTCGAGCCGGAAAAGGTCAAGGAAGAACAGGAACGATAAAGACGCCCTGACTCAGAGTTGGAATGCTTTTGTTGACAACTACAACAAAAGCCCAGATGATTACGTGAATAAAGTTCACGTAATGCGCGAGCGCTTTTTAAAGCACTCACGAACAGGCAAAATGGAATACATCCATTTTGCTTGCATCAAAGAAGGGTTAAGTGTGGTGTCCCTTCTCACCTCGTTTGCCCGCGGTGTACGCAGGGCGGTACTCGTCTGTCAGAGGAGGAGTTGCGGGGGTACGGTGGTTTTTCCGTACCCGCCGAAATTCAGGGTTTAATTGATACCCTGGATGCATCAACACCTACTGTTGATGCTACTTCGCATTATGAGCTTGAGACTTCTCTCAAACTCAGTCAAAAGGTCTGGGGAGTCAACCCTCAGAACCTCAATCTGCTCCCAAGAGTCGAACTCTTAGGGATATCCCAGCCAGTGTACCAAGTACTCGGTACGCTGCCCCTTCTTCAAAGGCACCGAGCGCTTCGAGATCAAGCGCTCGAGGATATATCGCTTATTCCCCTGAATCAATCAGGGGCGGCGGAGGTTGAGAATTCCCTCGCCGTTGTTGTTGCGGAGCATGGTTCTTCGCTCCGCAAGCTCGAGGAGGGTTATTCCTCCTTGAGCAGCAATATGTCTCACTGTGTGAAGACATATCGGTCTCTTCGCGAGGATGTCCGCGACATCCTCGGAGCGCACACTGCCCTCCAGCAGAAGAATGATCTTCTGTACATTGAGCTTTCTCGCTATAGGAGAGAGCTCGATCGGCGCACGGCTGATCTCGAGCAGTCGAAGGCGGAGGTAACGACTCTCCGCTCTGCTCACCAACGGCTGGAGGCCGATTACAAGTCTCTCTTGGGAGACTTGGAGAAGCACGGCATCTCCCGTGGTTCTGCGTCTCGTCGTAAGACGAAGAGGAGTGATACGGATTGAGCCGCCCAACATAGAATGTTGGGTGAAGCCGCGTTGCTGTGGGAATGTCTAAGGTATAGGCATTCCCCCGAATCGCTTGGAACTTGAAGGGTCCAATGTACTTAGGAAGCAACTTCCGTGTAGGGAAGATGCTTATTGCATGTGTAGGCAAATTAGTAGTACTTAATAATACCAATTCGCCTTTAAGAAAGGATTTTTTGTTATTCCTTCCTTGTTTATCTGCATTTTGCTTCTGCTTATCAAAAGCAGAAGCAAGTGCATCTTTTATATAGCGTATTACAGCTTGGCGCTGTAATACGAATTTATCTACTGTTTTATCAGCAGTAGGTGCATTGTCCTCGTTGTCTGCAGCCATTGCTGCAGACACATATTCATCGTATGCACCTTCAGTTTTAATTGAAGCTTCTTCCGCTTCTACTGTACTTTCAGTAGAAGGGCCATCGTTTTGTTCACAAGTTGCAGCTGCAACTTGCGCATTGACTCGCTCAAAATTTGAGCGGGTTCCCTCTCCCACTTAGATTTGGCGTACCGCCAAGTAAAGCTGGGGTTCGTGGATGCCTTAAGGCATTCACGTAGAACGGTGTATGCTTAGTTGAAGCATGCACCGAATTGTTAATCGCAAATTCAGTGAGTGACAGGTAGTCACTCCACTGTTCAAAGGCATGTGCGTATGATCGCAACGTGTCTCAGAGAACGCGGTTAACCCGTTCCGTCTTCCCATCCGTTTCCGGATGGTCCGCAGTTGACATCTTCAACTGGGTTCCCAACAATGAGAACGTTTCTTGTCAGAAACGTCCTGTAAATCTCGGATCTCTATCCGAGACAATGTCTTCCGGCATTCCGTGCAAACGGAATACCGTATCAACGAATATCCGCGCTGTTTGAGAGGCGGTTACGTTCGCTGATACTGCAGTAAGATGTACCATCTTACTGAAACGGTCTACAAAGACCACTATTCCAGTCTTCCGACTATTGTCGGGTGGAAGACCGAATACGAAGTCCATTGAAATGGACTTCCAACACTCTGTCGGAACCGGCAGAGATTGCAGCGGAGCCTGTGCAGACTGCGCAGGCTTAACGCGCTGTAAAATCTCGCAAGCGCGTACGTATTTGCGTACCCACTTGTACTGGTTTCGCCAGTAAAAGTCACGTGCGAGAGAAGCGTATGTCTTCTCTCGACCTTGATGCCCCGAAATCGGTGCATCATGATACTCAAACATAATTTGATGTTTGAGATCATCGTCGTTTGGAACGACGATGCGACTTTCATCTTTTTGGTCTGTGCTGTAAAGCAGCAGACCATCGTGCATTCGATATCGATGCACGCAAGCGCGGAGGAACTCTGGGAGTTCGTCGCGTTTCTCACTTGATTGATTACGTAAGTAATCAATCAACAGACGTGTCTCCTCGTCTGTCTTGTACGCCTTGCGTACTTGTCGTATAATTGACGACGACAAAGCAGTGCAACGGATCGCGTTTGCACTGGCCGCTTCGGTTACGGACGGTTTTGTCTCGTAATCAGGCCTTCGTGATAGCGCATCCGCTATCACGTTCAACTTTCCGGGTTTGTATTCAACCGTAAAGTTGTACTCAGCAAAGAATGACAGCCATAGAGCCATTCTTTGAGAAATGTGTGGTGAATTCACGGCCGTGCGTAGTGACGCATGGTCCGTGTAAACCACAAACGGTCTATCTCCCAATAAATAGATCCGAAACTTGGCCAGTGCATACTTCATGGCAAGGAGTTCCTTGTCATGCACTGGATAGTTGCGCTCGACCGGGCGCAACTGACACGATTGATAGCAGATTACGCGATCACGATCATCGTGATCACGCTGCATCAAAGCACAGCCGATAGCGAAATCCCTCGCGTCGCAAACGACGTGGAACGGACGCTCGTTATCGGCTACAGCAAAGACATGCGCTTCAGTCAAGCTTTGCTTAACTGCATCAAAAGCATCTTGGCATTGGGTATCCCAATGCCATTCGTCATCTTTCTTAAGTAATTGAGAAAGAGGTCGTATTAACCCAGCATAGTTGCACGAATACTTGTGCAAATATGTTGCCAGCCCAAGGAACTTTCGAACTTCCTTAACGTTGTTTGGCGTAGGCCATTCAACGATCACCCTGATCTTTTCTGGATCAGGAAGCACCCCGTGCTTGCCCACAATCATCCAAGAACGGGTATCTCAGGTGCACCAAAGGTGCACTTCTTTAGATTTGCATAGAGCTTACGCTTACGCATAAGCTCTAACACTTGACGTAGATTCTCCCTATGGACATCTATATCGCTTTTATCGTGTTCTCCCTTACTATGGATGAACACGTCATCGAAATAACTCGGTGCGAATTCTCGCACCGGGCGTAATAGATGCGTTACGCATCTGTTAAACGTAGCAGGGGCATTTCGAAGCCCCTGCGGCATAACAAGCCACTCCCAAAGCATGCCGCTTGGGGTGCTTACCGCCGTGAGAGGAATATCCTTCTCACGCATTAGGATTTTATAAAATCCATCTCTTAGATCTAGAGCTAAAGATGGTGCTCCCGCACATACCATCAATGATGACATCTTTTCGCGGTATCGGCGTCTGCGCCGGTACCGTCGCTGCGTTCAGCTTGTTGTAAGTGTCAACGATTCTCCACCCACCTGTGGACTTTTTCACACAAAAGGTGGGGGTATAGTGCGGTGAGATAGACTCCCGCACTTGGCCTGATTTACGACGCGCTTCGAAAAACTCGTCGATCTCTTTTACCTGATCACGCGGCAACGGCCATTGCCGCGTGACACAATACTTCGTGCCTGGCACGAGGTCAATCTCATGACGAGTTCCCTTATCCTTAGGGAGCTCGCTAGGTACTTCTTCTGGGAATACGTCAGCGTATTCCCGAAGTACCTCATAAAATGGGGAGTTCGCTTTAAGCGACTCCCATCTCTGCGCTTCAAAGCGCTGAGCTCTCGTTTGATCATTGGGAACCTCTTTCCCAATGTTTTCCACTTGTAATGTGGATATTCGTTCAAGAATATCCACTACATCATCTGTTGCAACGATGATACAGATCTGTTCGACCTGACCATCGTGCAAGTTTCTCATAAACTTCTTCCAGCTTAGCGCTGATTATTCTTTTCATGGTTTAGATTTTGCTTGGAGAACTTAGATTAGGATTTATTACTCCAGAAATACTAGCAACTCTAGTCTTTCATAGTCTCTTATAGAAACATCTATTTGCTTCATAGAAGGATGTGTTACAGCTTCTATTAAAAAATCAATATTATTAAATTTATAGTCCATTAACAGAGACTGGGTAGCTAATCCGGTCTCCGTTTGCGTCAAGACGTTGATCGTCTCGACGGAACTGCCCATGCAATCAGACGCACTCGTCGGATTGACTGATACACGGTGATTACGATTCACCGTGTGCGAATACTCATCATCATGGTGGCCACTGCCTACCATGGAATTTTGGCGATCAGATGTGCTCGTCTGATCGGCCGCCTGTTCTGCGACACGGTGGTCTTTATCACCCGTGTGCATGGCTAACGCAACGTGGTGGGCACTGGCCACCACGGAGTTGTGCTCACGATTGCACTCGATCGTGAGTTCGCTCTCATCAACACGGAATTCTTTCATCGTGTTGGAACCTTCGGTCGCACAGTTGGTGTTTCCCACTGTGGATACTATTTCATTCTCACGGTGGGTGTATCCCACCGTGGATATCACTTCATTCTCACGGTGGTCTTTATCACCCGTGGAATGTTTCTCTCCAAAACGCAACGACTCTTCTGTTGCGTGTGGTAGTCCCTCTGGACTCTCACCAGCGGAGGTACCTTCCGCTGATCGTGTCAGAACAGACCTGGTGACGCCATCGCTATCCACCAGACTGTCTGACGCTGCGGTTGTATCCTCTGATACAGCCGGATTACACACAGTGTGATCAGATCCTGTGCATCCGCCGCAGTCGATCGACAGGTTAACCCAGTCGATCGAAGGTTTAAACTTGGACATCCATGGGATTCCAAGTATCACATCGAACTTGTCATCTAAATCGAGGGCGATGAATTCATCCTCGAATGACAGTTCATTCAGCTCGAAGCGTGTTTTAATCACACGCTTTGGAATAGTCACGGTTGCACCTGTTGCTAACCGGACTGACAACATACTTCATGGGGTTTCTACCTCCACGAAGCTCAACAGAGTTACACTATGAGTTCTAACGAAATTGTTTGACGCTCCTGTGTAAAACAAAGCTCGCATGGGGACATCGCTCCCGTGCGGCTTAACCTCCAGGGTGATAAGAGGCTTATCATCACCCTGCACCTTTTGACAGGACATAGTCCCGTCTGGGGCTATTACCCTCACATGCTCTATGTCGGCATGTGGGATAACATTCCCAGTAGGGCGCCCCGCCCCTACTGGCGATTCTCGTTTTTTGCACCAACAGGGTGATGTCCCTGTTGGTGTCGCCGTGCAGCGGACGGTTCCGTCCGCTTACTGCGTGGCACCGGACGTGGTGCCATACACTCATGGGAAAAATGCCCCCTTTGCGCATCTATTGCAGCGAATATTCTTCTTAAATTTCGGTTGCTTCGTGTTCGAAGCAACCGCAACCGATAGGTCCATCGGCTCTGGACCTCCACCGCCCATGCTCTGGCGCGGGTGGCTGTTTCTTGAGACGAAGTGTGAACTTCGTCTGCCTGACTGCTTATTGTTGACATGCTGTTGCGACGAGAAGTGGGGGAAGTGTTTCGTCACCACTTCCAGCGTTCTCTCTCGCTCGGCAGGCGTCATGTCTCGCGACATGATGCCTAGCGGCTCTTAATCTTCGCTCCGCTAGTTAACTAGCGGAACGGAACTGTGGTCGTTAGGACGGACCACAAAGTGCTACCAGTTGTAACAGGACTGATCCTGTTACAGGCTTACACTGTGTTGTGCGAGGAAGCGCGCAATACAATAGGGGTAGGATTAGTTGATAACAACTAATCCTATAATAAAAGTAAATATATTAGAATTCACTTATGTTCTAGAACGCAAAATTAAGAGTGTTTGTTTAATGGGTGGTTAGCGGCTAATAGTATAGTAATTACCTAATTAATATAATAATATCAATTATTAAACTAACTGTACTATTAGGTAACCTGCAAGATTCGGTATTTATACCGAATCGACTTTTCCTTCGTAGATTATAATAACTTATAATCTCTTATTTAAATTTCAGACAACGCGTCTGAAATTAAACTGTGATATTCTAACTTGAATATCAATTATGTAATGGCACCCCATTACATATTGGGAGATAGACAGTTTGTGGTTTAAACGGACCATGCGTCGCTACGCACGGCCGTGAATTCACCATACATTTCTCAAAGAATGGCTCGATGGCTGTCATTCTTTGCTGAGTACAACTTTACGGTTGAATACAAACCCGGAAAGTTGAACGTGATAGCGGATGCGCTATCACGAAGGCCCGATTACGAGACAAAACCGTCCGTAACCGAAGCGGACAGTGCAAACGCGATCCGTTGCACTGCTTTGTCGTCGTCAATTATACGACAAGTACGCGAGGCGTACAAGACAGACGAGGAGACACGTCTGTTGATTGATTACTTACGTAATCAATCAAGTGAGAAACGCGACGAACTCCCAGAGTTCCTCCGCGCTTGCGTGCATCGATATCGAATGCACGATGGTCTGCTGCTTTACAGCACAGACCAAAAAGATGAAAGTCGCATCGTCGTTCCAAACGACGATGATCTCAAACATCAAATTATGTTTGAGTATCATGATGCACCGATTTCGGGGCATCAAGGTCGAGAGAAGACATACGCTTCTCTCGCACGTGACTTTTACTGGCGAAACCAGTACAAGTGGGTACGCAAATACGTACGCGCTTGCGAGATTTTCCAGCGCGTTAAGCCTGCGCAGTCTGCACAGGCTCCGCTGCAATCTCTTCCGGTTCCGACAGAGGGTTGGAAGTCCATTTCAATGGACTTCGTATTCGGTCTTCCACCCGACAATAGTCGGAAGACTGGAATAGTGGTCTTTGTAGACCGTTTCAGTAAGATGGTACATATTACTGCAGTATCAGCGAATGTAACCGCCGATCAAACAGCGCGGATATTCGTTGATACGGTATTCCGTTTGCACGGAATGCCGGAAGACATTGTCTCCGTCTTCCCATCCGTTTCCGGATGGGAAGACGGAACGGGTTAACCGCGTTCTCGGAGACATGTTTCGATCATACGCACATGCCTTTGAACAGTGGAGTGACTACCTGTCACTCACTGAATTTGCGATTAACAATTCGGTGCATGCTTCAACTAAGCATACACCGTTCTACGTGAATGCCTTAAGGCATCCACGAACCCCAGCTTTACTTGGCGGTACGCCAAATCTAAGTGGGGGAGGGACCCGCTCAAATTTTGAGCGAGTCAATGCACAAGTTGCGACTGCAACTTGTGAACAAAACGATGGCCCTTCTACTGAAAATACAGTAGAAGCGGAAGCAGCTTCAATTAAAACTGAAGCTGCATACGATGAATATGTGTCTGCAGCAATAGCTGCAGACAATGAGGGCAACGCACCTACTGCTTATAAAGCAGTAGATGAATTCGTATTACAGCGCCAAACTGTAATACGCTATATAAAAGATGCACTTGCTTCTGCTTTGGATAAGCAGAAGCAAAATGCAGACAAGCAAGGAAGGAAGAACAAAAAATCCTTTCGGAAAGGCGAATTGGTATTATTAAGTACTACTAATTTGCCTACATGCAATAAGCAACTACCCTACACGGAAGTTGCTTCCTAAGTACATTGGCCAATTCAAGGCCCAAGAGATTCGGGGGAATGCCTATACTTTAGACATTCCCACAGCAACGCGGCTCCACCCAACATTCTATGTTGGCGGCTCAAGCCGTATCATTCGTCTTCGTCTTACGACGAGACGCAGAACCACGGAAGATACCGTGCTTCTCCAAGTCTCCCAAGAGAGACTTGTAATCGGCTTCCAGCCGTTGATGAGCAGAGCGGAGAGTCATTACCTCCGACTTCGACTGCTCAAGATCAGCCTTGTGCCGATTTAGCTCTTCCTTACAGCAGCAAAGCTCGATGTACAGAAGATCATTCTTCTGCTGAAGGGAAGTGTGCGCCACGAGGATGTCGCGGACATTTTCGCGAAGAGACCGATATGTCTTCACACAGTGAGACATATCGCTGCTCAAGGAGGAACAACCCTCCTCGAGTTTGTGGAGAAAAGAACCATGCTCCGCAACAACAACGGCGAGGGAATTCTCAACCTCCGCCGCCCTTGATCAATAAACAGGGGAATAAGCGATACATTCTCGAGCGCTTGATCTCGAAGCGCTCGGTTCCTTCGAAGAAGGGGCAGCGTACCGAGTACTTAGTACGCTGGCTGGGTTACCCCCAAGAGTTCGACTCTTGGGAACCGATTGAGGTTCTGAGGGCCGAAGCCCCAGACCTTTTGACTGAGTTTGAGGAGAAGTCTCAAACTCATAATGCGAAGTAGCATCAACAGTAGGTGTTGATGCATCCAGGGTATCAATTAAACCCTGAATTTCGGCGGGTACGGAAAAGCCACCGTACCCCCGCAACTCCTCCTCTGACAGACGAGGAGTGCCCTGCGTACACCGCGGGCAAACGAGGTGAGAAGGGACACCACAGTTCAACCCTTCTTTGATGCAAGCAAAATGGATGTATTCCATTTTGCCTGTTCGCGAGTGCTTTAAAAAGCGCTCGCGCATTACGTGAACTTTGTTCACGTAGCCATCGGGGCTTTTGTTGTAGTTGTCAACGAAAGCGTTCCAACTTTGAGTCAGGACGTCCTTTTTGTCCCTGTTCTTTCTTGACCCTTTCCGGCTCGAATAATGTCGAACCTGGAAAAAGAGGACAATAAAGTACAGACTTCTATCGTCTTTACTTCGATCGTATCGACGTGACTGGATGTCTTCGCAGTCATCCAGCACGTTGATATCGAACAACGCATACTGGCAGTCCCGTTTACGGTGACCACCACTGTTCGGGGCAATAGCCCATCCAGGGATCCAAAACCCCACTCTATACGGAACATGTGGTTCCGTACGATGATACGCTTTAGAAGCGGCAGGCGCCGCTTCTGTTCGAGCTCTTTTAGCAGGCGGAGCACCGCCTGCTTCAACACCACGCGCCGGGGGTAAATCACCCCGACGTGGAGAAGTACTTGGTCCAGTGGGGCTCTGCGTTCCCGCAACCACCTGTGATAATCTTTGTCGCTGTCATAGCTGACAGCGACACCAGAGTCGTCATCGCTGTTAGGCGATGAGCACCTAGCGAGTTTCGACTCGCTAGATCCTTTAGTGGGGACAGCTGTATCCCCATCACTTTTTTCGGAGTCAGAACTGTCTCCGGACATGGAAGAGCCCTTCCTGGCAACACACCATTCGGGGGTTGTCATCGTGCGAGATGTTGCATTAGCAACATCTCCCTGTTTCTTGCCAGATGCCGCCTTAGCAGCATCTGTGGTCGAAGAAGGTACGTCTTCCGACCTTTGCGTAGTTGACGCTGCTCATGCAGCGTCACTGTTGTCACTCAACACCTCAGCACCTATTGCTGAGGCGGAGGAAGAATCTCCTTCATTGTTTTCAGCAGCGCTCTTTAAAGCGCCGCCGTGTGCTTTGACCATCAAGTCGATGGTCAATCAGTTGGTGAATGAGAAATTCCGACCTTCAAGTGCCACCCATGATTGGCCAAAATAAGAATTATTATTGGCCAACCACCTTAAGTGGGGGGTGATGTAATGGGGTGCCATTACATAATTGATATTCAACTTAGAATATCACAGTTGAATTTCAGACGCGTTGTCTGAAATTTAAATAAGAGATTATAAGTTATTATAATCTAAGAAGGAAAAGTCGATTCGGTATAAATACCGAATCATGCAGGTTAACTAATAGTACAGTTAGTTCAATACTTGATATTATTATATTAGTTAGGTAATTACTATACTGTTAGCCGCTAACCACCCATTTAATAAACACTCTTAATTTTGCGTTCTCAAGCCTAAGCAAATATATTTTTTTTCTTTTAATATAGGATTAGTAGTCATCAACTAATCCTACCCCTCCCGTATTGCGCGCTTCCTCGCACAACACAGTGTAAGCCTGTAACAGGATCAGTCCTGTTACATCCTCAGTGCCGCTATTGGGCAGATCGGATCACTATCCGATCTGCCCGATTGGTGGAGAGACTCATAGCAACGCTGATTTCCCCCTGGCGTTGTCCGATACATCTCTAGTCGCCGTCCAGCTTCCAGAACTACATCGCAATCGTAATAGATCGTTCATGCCCGATCCGATCTGTCGGAAATTGACACGAGTTGGGGGCACGTGTTACTTCCCTTAATGGCAGTTTAGACCGTTAGTGCCTAACTGCCGGGTGGGATGGATATTTCTTAGAAAGAAGCGCGCCCTACTTGATCAGAGTAGGTGCGCACGAGGGCAGGATGTAATGCCTGTTATAAAGCAAAAAATATACTGTTTATAAATGCGTACTTAAAAACCTAACCTAAAACTTAATATAGATAAAATTCCAAAGTAGCTTAAAATGCATAAATGACACAATGGTCGCGCATCACTTGAAGTTTGTATGCACGCTTGCATACACTCATCACTTAATAAAACATCAACACGATCTTTGCCTGATTAGGCTCGGTCACCATCACTACTACTCCAATCATACGCCACGACTTGACATGAATAGTCACTGTTATGAGATAATGATTTTATTATAGGACCGACTTAAACCTATAGTGTTAGGATAGTGACATGAGACTCGTGATTGATACTGACGCCGGTGTGGACGATGCGGTGGCGATTCTCATGGCCCTTCATGCCTTCCCTGGGGACGAGATCGTAGCCATTAGCACCGTCTTTGGCAATGTCGATGTGCACCAAGCAAATCACAATGTGGCCCAGTGCGTCTCTTGATACTTGATTCCTCTAAACACTATTGACCTAACTAGCATACTACACACCTGACAGCATTCTCGACGCCGCAGGACGTCCCACGATCCCTGTGTTTAGTGGGGCCTCGAAGGCGATTGTTGCGAGCGTTTCGGAGAAAAGATGGGAGGTAACAAGTGGGTTGTTCACGCGTCTCGCTACTATGCTCCAACGTAGTTTATCATTTCGTACAGGGTCACGGCCCCGATGGCCTCGGAGGTGAAGCTGGCAAAGTGGAAGCTTCGTTGACTCTTGCTCGACAGAACGAAGCCGTCCAACACCTCATCGATCTAGCGCAACAGCACCGTGGCGAATTGGTCATTGCGGCGATTGGACCGCTCACGAACATTGCTTTAGCGATGCTGCTGGACCCGAATTTTGTGTCGCACGTGAAGACGCTCGTGGTGATGGGAGGTCTGTCACGCGGTGAGGGAAACAGCACGCGTCATGCTGAATACAACGTAAGTTGCGACCCCGAGGCGACGAACATTGTGTATCAACATTGCACGGCCCAGCAGCTCTATGTGGTGCCCTTCGAGACGTGCTTGGACAATATGCTGACGTGGAAGACGTTCGACTCGATTTTCCACACAGAAGTCAACGCCAA
Organism: Peronosclerospora sorghi; assembly: GCA_026184515.1. Classification (NCBI taxonomy): domain Eukaryota; phylum Oomycota; class Peronosporomycetes; order Peronosporales; family Peronosporaceae; genus Peronosclerospora; species Peronosclerospora sorghi. The sequence continues at coordinate 8,501,321 of CM047586.1, read as the reverse complement.
TGGCCAGTATCTCAAGAAAATCTGGCGCTTTACGCGAGCCTTTTGTGAAGATGAAGGCTTCATGCCGTGCGACGCATACGCGATCGCCATCTTGCTCCACCCGGAATACATCAAGACGGCGAGTAGAGTAAAGGGTCACATCCACTTGGCGCCAGATGAGAGGCGTGGTGCGTCTCTCTATGACAAAAACTGCGCTCCGGACGAAGCGAATGTGACGCTCGTGACGGAAATCGACGCACGTGTTTTCGTTGACTTGTTACACCACCTGTCCGCCATGAAGGCACAAGATGTGCTAGTAGCAGCAACAAAGTAGCATGAAAAACGGTTCTACCGATAGAACTTTATAAAGTCAACTGCAAATTATACCCCGCGAGTCAGCACATACGCTCAGCGCTGGGTTACCTACATGTTGGTACGTGCAGGTTTCTGAAAAATGGCATGCACCCATACACGGAAGCGAACGACTCGCTGTTGCCTATTGGCATACTGGCGACGAATATACTCGTTCTCGAGTGGGATTAAACCTGCTTCTTCAAATAAAGCCTGCACCTCCTCGATCGTAAAGTAGTACGCCCGCGTATTGTCTTGACGGACGTAAAAATTCTCCTGCAACTTGCTACCGGGACGGAAACGAAGCTGCGCTTGGTCATACCGGCCGTAATCACGGAAGAACAGTTTGCCGCCGGGTTTGATGGCACTCACGACGTTTTGCACGGCACCTTTCATCTTGTCTGGATGCAGCGCCGAGAGGCAGAAAAACAAGAGCGCAAAGTCGACTCCGCCATTGGTAAACGCTGCGTCAGGGAGGGGGTCTTGAGTGATATCACAGACGGAAGCGGCCACACGCGCTTCATCGTGCAGTGGTTGTTTCTGTCCGCGTCCAGGTTAGGTCAGCGCCGGAAGGGACTTCCTCCATCGATGCCAAAGACGCACCTTCAAGAGCTCAATGGCGGACGCGGCAAAGTCGATGGCGACAATACGCAGCGCAGGATTATGCGCAAGCAGAGGGAGTGCCGCATTCCCAACGCCACAGCCCACCTCCAACAGTGTCCTCGTGTCCCCACGCTCGGGCACGACGCCGAGATCTGGAAAGACCACGTGGAGATAATGTCGATCCTTATAAAAGTGGGTGGCATTCCGTTTATAAAATTTATCCCAATTCTTGGCCGCTTCGTGCTCGTACTTTTCTGCAGCCACACAACGAAGTACGTGTGAGTACAAATTTGTACCTTTTGAGCACTTGCCCGAGTGGACGCACGCTGCCAGAACGCGGGGATCGTCGACTTGTCCTGACTTAGATGCTCTTGTGCAAGTTTTTCGCGCTCTGCTGTCCACAGATCATCACATACCACTTGCTCTAGGTCAAGCACGTGCTTCGCGACGCCAGCTTTCTCGACCAACTCTTCCAGTTTAGTATTCATTGGTTTCTTGTTGCCACTCATTTTCCAAATACCGTACATATATACCTAACGACTGAATATGGTACCAAGTACAGACGTCCGTCCGAAACGTTCTAGCGGTGGAAGACCTATAACGTATCGGAGGGTATAAACTAGCGAAAAAATCAATTGATACGATTTCCACATCGGAAGGACCGCCGTGGAAGCCGAAACTTATGAAGTACTGGAATTTATGAAGTAGCAAGGGATACGATTTCAGAGGGATGACCGTATTTGAGCCACTTGATGTTGCTTTATCATTGTACTTACGAAGTGAAATGGATTCCAAGTGGTCCACACACACCGTCCGCTAGGTGTCTAGCCACAGCGTAAGCGCGGGCGGCAAAGCGTCCTTGACTACGATGACCGTAGCCGAGCACCTATATGGGGCCACTCAAGTTCAGCGCGTTGATACACGCGATTAGGAGCATAAGCCCCGACATGGAAACAATGCACGTTCTGGTCCTCTTTGTCCTTACATATCTCGGTGGTCGCGCCAAGGGCTCCTTATGCTCACACATCTGTGGTGACTCTAACTACGTTATCAGGCAGATGGGAGGCAGGATCAAGTGCAAGGCTGCTAAGATGCAAGTCTTGAAGCACAAAGCATGATCGACCTGATCACACATAAAGCACGAGGTCGATCACATTGAGGGAGTGAACATAAAGTGTCACTTCTTGGCAAGTGTCGCTCTGAAAGATGAGAGAAGCGGAGAAGTATCTTTGCACATAAAGAGGTAGTGAAACAAAAGTGCTGATCGCATGGCGATAGTCGTTCCAAAGGATGCGATAAGTGGATCTGCATGTGATGAGCTTGATCACACGTACTCTCCAATCGGATTCCCAAATTAATCCGACCCAAGCAACCGGTCTTTGACCTAGGGCGTACATATAATGGCAGTCACCAGAAGCCATCGTATCCGGATAGGCGCAAATTCTCTAAGAAGAGTTGGTACAGGGGTCAGGGCGGATCGAGTCGTATGAAAGCCAATGGATCGCACGACTAAAGTTGTATATGAGTGAAGACGTGGCAAAGCGGACTAGTATTTTTCCTTCGCGTCGTATTAGCTAAGAACCAGGTCCGCGCTAGCGGATCTGCTCGTAGTATGATTACTTCCGTTAATTCTCCTGTCCACCCTACGGGTACTCTTGACGTCTCACGTAACTTCGAGTCAACCAGAGGAGCGTATATGTGAGTGTGCTCGAGCAAGCTGACCCGGAGGTCGCGCTGTCATCGAATGATATTCTTTCGCTTGTCAACCTTCCCAAAACGTCCAAAATGATGGCCCGCTTCCGGGATTATTATCGATTCGCCTTCCAAGCGGACGATCAAGAAGCTCACCAAGACAACCCTTCAGCGCAGGAACGGATTTAAGCTTGTAGAAAGCAAATCACGAGCTGGGGTCTATCCCGGTCTCTACTGCCCGTCCTGGCGTTAGACTCCGTACGTCAGTGGTCAGCTTATCCACCTTCAGTCGAGCGCGATCAGGCTCTAGAAGATGAATAGAATCTCCAAAGGGCTGATCAACTTTTCAGAAATTCCCAGCTGAAGATTGGTTGCTTCAAGAGCGGGATTTTGAATCTCCGCGATCCGCTTCATAGCAGAGAGGCACAGGCAACTCTCGTAGTTCAGGAACGCGATCTGGATAGAAAAGTCTCTACCAACCCAAAATCGCCACATAGTAGTCCAAGATCCACAATCGACAGGAGGAACGTGCTCGGGCACACCTTGATCTCGCCAATCATATTTTCAGAATCCACCATTGATGCAATGTGCGCCATGATGGTGCGGCCTGAACAAGCTAACCGCGACGATCCAGCTAGCTGCCAACTGGGGCGGTAAACTAGCGGCTCCATCATCAGCTATCCAGCGTAAGGGTTCATGTAATGACGCCCATCGTAAGATGCAAACAGACAACGAGCACTAGATGATCAGCTGATCAGTGAGATGTCGGTCGTCCAAGGAAAATTGGATGCGGAGAAGGCATCCGTATCATGGTGGACATCAATCTCGCGCTAAGGTGGCTAATCGAAGGCTCGTATTGGTAATGATACAGCAGGAGCGGAGTCGGCGGCAAGTGAAGTTATCCGTCAATGCGCTCCAGCTTTAAGAGGATTCTCGGTCTGCTATGGTGAACACTTCGAGTTTGGTGAGCGTTGGGACCTAGTAGATACCGCCCCCGAAGTCACGGGTACCTCCACCCGCTAGGTCATCCGCTCTTCCATTTTACCGCTATTTCCATTTACATCATGCATGATGTCCATCGGTTGGTCCCAACGCTGCACAAGGCTCATGATTGGTCCTTCCTCGTAGTCGGAAATACCAGTTCGATCATTGGAGCGTCCGCGAACTTCATTTGAGGAGGTCAAGACGGCTCCACATCAAGCACGTTAGCTGGAATATATTACGCGTGAATCATGTTCAACACTCTGCTACAACGGCTGGACGAGACGCCACCATTGCGGTCTCCAACGACCCGTCGTATATCAACGCGCACTTGCAAGAGTGGTCAATGAAGACGACAGCCATGCGACATGTCCACTCCAAGCATCACTGTTTCCTCCTGCCGACGATATCTCAGCTCGAGAACAACAAGGCCGACAGACTGTCCACGCAATTGCCATCATATTACTAATTCCCGATTCCGCACAACCCGCACGGCCGGAGGACACTGGTTTAGATGACGTGAGCCATGTTGCAGGATAGCGGCATGAGCAAGTCGTTCTGGGCCGAGGCGCAAGTGACGGCAGGATATGTTCGGAATTCCATCACCACAACCGCTCGACCTTACACGACACCTTACAGGAAGACGTTCGAACGTACCAAAGAATGCGCGTATTTGGCAGCAAATGCAACGCACATGCACGAAAATCGAAGCGGTCAAAGCTCGATTACCTCGAGATGTCAAAGGGTTATCGGCTGCTAAACCTCAAGCCACGGACGATCTTACACCCTCGCAGCGTCACGTTTGACGAGACAGCATTGGACTAGCTTGTTGGAGAGCACGTCCACCATGACGATGTGGCGGGATCAATCGAGCTTGAGTTCCTGACGTGGCGCTCTGAGCGAATCCAAGAGCCAACCATTGAGTTCCGTGTTCCACTCACGTCCAGATTGGCAGAGTCCATGAGTGCCTGCTTCACAACGTAAAGCAAGCCTGGTTCGTTGCACTTGAAACCTTCGATCGACTGGACATACTGTGGGATCTGCAACTTGGCATTCAAATAGCCGTGTTGATATCACCGCCGAACAAACGGTCTGAGCTCGGTCGACGTTGCCACCAACGATCGAAACAAGGACATTCGAGAGACAAACAGGAGAGAAAAGGTTTTGTGAAGTTGATGCCGGGACGCTGTCCGAATGCCAGTTGCCGAGTGCAACCAGTCTGGCTTCAAAACGAACAATCAATTCGTGCGCATCGGTCTTGAGTGCCTAGATCCACATGGTCCGCATCGTTTGTGCTCCGCTTGGCTTCTTGCTCTTGTCTATCTTCTCGAGAACGCCTTTGTTCATGAGCGCGCCCATCTCTCCTTGCTCTGCCATTAGCCAAAACTCAGCATACTTCGACCACATCTCTTCACGTGTGTTCCTAAGAACCCGAAGGTTTCGGACATTTATAGGTCTCCCCTTCTTACCGATAACTTTCTATGCCAGGTACGCTAGCCGCTCAAAGTTCTACCGTGCTGGTCCAAAATCGCTAGGGCCGCAGTTTAATTTGTCGCGTTCTTGTTCGGTAGGAACATCACGTCGGCCTATACGGGTTGGTTCGGTGCAGTCAGTCCACGGTCGATCTTTCTCTGCTGCCTCTTCCTCTCTGCTTGCTTGCCAATGTGACCCGCACCATAGGCACCTTTGAGATCTCGTCCACTCATTAGCATGCCCTGGTCCCCGATCGACCATGCGCTTCATATACTCGTGGCACAAGTGGAGCCGTAGTAGTCTGCAGTCGCAATCCGTCCGCAACTGGGTAATTTGCAATAATCCTGCCGCCAGCCACTTGGCGTGATGCATTATCCGCGGCATTGGCGGCGAATACCCAACTCCCTCCATCCACAACGGCGCGCATTACCTTTGTCCGTCCAATTTCATAATGAATGTGCACGTCTCGCGCTCAAACTCGATTCCAAACGCTTGCAGGATGACAATTTACATGGAAAACAAACCGTGCTTGGCATTCTCGACATAGAGCACGTCGTCGAGGCAGAACTCGAGCTCCTTGCCACCCCCTTTTGTAATCACTTTCACGGTGCCGATACCAGTCCTTTCGCCAGCATTTTCGTCCGATACCCCATACACGTTTGCTACGACACTGTCTGGATCGAATTCTTCCATGTCAACAAACAGGCTTTTGTCTCCGACAAGGTGGCCGTTCAATACATTGTCGAAACACCACCAAGATGATCCCGCCAGGATGTTCGTCAGTTTGTCTTGACCCGCGGCGGCCCCATTGCTTGGTACCGGCTGCGCCGACTCGGCCGCCGCTCCAGCAACGACTTCTGGCTCCGCTCCGACTGGTACCGCGGGGACATCATGCAGCCCACGCCGCATATTGATGCGCGCCAGGTTGGCGCGGTGCTGACTTGCTGCCAGCGTTGTTACCGCTCGGTGGATCCGTTCCGTTAGCCATGCGATGGCCCATCTTGCCACACTTGTACCATTTCGTGGAGGTTCCTTGACCATAACTCCGGTTCAGTTTCGATTCGAGGAGGCTGGCCACGATAGTCGGGTCCAAACCGCTTTCGTAGATTTTCGCATAGATTGGCCTCCATCTCGCTTCCTGTGTCTTGAGATGATCGATCTGTTGCAACTTTCATTGGGGAGCATTGTGCCGAACAACCGCATGCGTATTGATCTGCAGCCTGTTGAACGCCGTCTTCGGTCACGAGCTTCTCGGTGTGATCTTACCAAGCACAATATCATTCGAGCCATGTTCACAGAATAGCGAGAGCATTACCCACTTGTACTTCTTCATGTCCTTGCCGTCTTAGGTGGTCAAGCGACAAATCCGTCTTGATCTCCTTTCCGATCGCAAACGCCTTGATGAGTTTGGCCTTGCGAGGCCCAGGGATTGGAGATGCCACCATGCCGCACGAAGCGCGTTTGGGCTAGATAACCCTGTTGGAATCACGGAGAAGAACTGGACCACACGTGATAAATTGGGCTCAAGTTCTCTCTTTCCTACGGGTCCTATCAGCCCCCATTTTTGAAGCCCAAAACTTAGGGACGCGCTAAACAGCACTAAATGAAAGACTAACCAGCACCAAGTGAGGCTCCAAGTGAGTTTTAAGGCAGAAAGTACATATTTCGGCCTAAATGACGTGTTTTTGTCCACTTGTGGTCAGCGCTAGACCGACGCCGTGGGACATGCGGAATCTAAACTCACTGGCCCTATAATCAAAAAAGGCTAAATTATGGCGCAGCCACACTGCACCTGTTTTGGAACAGTATTAGTTTTGCAGGCCCAAAATGATAGAGCGGTCGATGTATTAATAGTAGCGTGTGGCCATGGAGTAGGAGGACTTGTGGAAAGTGCCACACGTGAGTAGGAGAGTATGAGAGCATGCGTACATGGAATCCATCAAGTAGTCGCTTGCGTTCTCCTGAGTTTGGTGGGGGAAGTAGATCCTGCAAAATAAACTGGCGATGCAATGGCATTCGGGAAAGACAATCAAGAATGAAGGCATGCCGATACACTGATCTCTACGTATTATGTTTGAGATCCTGTTTCCTCGTCATCTCACGGAACTGCATTTGCGACGTTAAGAAGGCACATTTCTACATACCCTTTGCTGGACCCAAGACAGTGAGTTTGTTTATTCGGTTTGCTTTTGACGTTTGCCTCAAGCTCATTTGTTCTTGCTCTATAAATCAAGGCAATGATAAAGGAAGATATGATCTGGATCATTCGCCTCCTTTTTCACTAAAACTCGTTCCTCTAACGCAATGCTCCGTTCATGGCTACAGCAGGTCGGGTGTGACTGGATGCGGTAATGGTATCATTGACATCTTATGGACGTCTCGATGAAGCGCTTCCTTATATCTGTACAAATAAAACAGCAGTCAGACCTCGCAACACAAACAATCAACCCCGAAACCATCGTACCAAAAGCGTCCCTCCCGTCGTGTGCACTAGAGTAATACCCTAGCTGTAACGGGGTTACATTCGGGTTACATTGAGTGTTGGTGTACATGAGTACACCACGGTTGAGGTCAGTATTGGCCGGTTTGAAAGGTTTTGAACCTTTGGTTATTTTAACCAATCAGGGCAGGGGCCCTTGGTGTGGTGGTGTGTCAGCCATCCACGTGTCAGTTAACAGGTGTGTACACTACATTTTAGCTAGGTACGAATTAGGAATATTCTACTTAGTATTACCTATAGTTTATATTAGTTTAAATTAATTTAGGCTAATTACATATTAAATATATTCAGTTTACATTTCACTCTATTTAGCGGACGCGCGACCTCGACCGGTCGCGCGCGCAGTGAGTGTCGTAGGTAAGAGGGAGTCCTCCCTTTACTTACATCCCGTAAAGGGAGTACAGCCGTTAAGGCTAAGCCGTAAACTAACCCGGGAATCTTGGTCCCGAGTAGGAGAACTCTCCTACTAAGCCGTTTACAAGGGCTTATCGGCTAAGTAGCGGTATATACCGCTTTAAGGAATAGTCTTCCTCTGTGCGCTAGCCGCACCGTGCGTATACGCACCGGCTACAGCTTTAAGGAATAGTCTCCCTCTGTGCGCTAGCCGGACCGTGCGTATACGCACCGGCTACATCTGGTAGCACTTGTAGTCAATCCAACACCTGTGTTGGTAGACTAGGCATCCTCTGCAAAGGATGAATCAGGACGATTGGGATAGTTTGACCCTCGTCCATCAGGAAGCCTTTAAAAGGCTGTTACCCTTAACGGGGGAAGAAGGTATGAAGATCCTAGTGGAGCAGGGCCTTGAGGCAGTAAAGGCAAGGGTAAATGCCCTCATCGCTCATGAGGCGAGTTGCGGTGGAGGTCATTCCACGGGGGTGCGCCCTCCATTATCGTTTAAGATAAATGAGTTCACAGGAGAGAAGGGTGACAACCTTTATGTGTGGTTGCGAGAGGTCGAAACGGCCTTCGCCACAGTGAACATGACCGCTGATCACTTGCAAGTGGGACTTGCATTGACCCATCTTACGGGCAAAGCCCGTACATGGGCGTTTACATGCTCGGAATCAGTCACGGACGTGTTTCCAACATGGAAGGTCCTTAAGCAGAAGCTCATGGACATGTACGCAACGCCTGATCTGGCTTTCCAGAATCAACTGGCGTTCCTGAGGTGCCGTCAAGGCACTAAGGACCTGGAGATTTATATCCAGGAGCTTAAGAACCTGTTGGCAGGGATGTACGCGAAAGCGTATTCGGACGATGTGTCCATCCCCGTCTTGATGGGAGGCCTGAGAGAAGGGCCAGCACGTTCGGAATTGTTCCGATGCCGACCCGAATCCCTGGAGGAGGCGTTTAAGATGGCGTTCAACGCCAGAGGAACTTCCGTTCCTCTAAGGTGGGTCCTGAACCCATGGACCTGAGCCAGGTCGAAGCGGAGGAGAAACCTCCCGCTAAGAGTCACTCTGACTCTTTTCCACAGAGCTTCGAGGCAGAGCTCTTAGCCATGTTGCAGCGGCGTGGGCCGCTGAGATGCTTCTTGTGTGGGAGCACGGATCATCTTAGGAACAGATGTCCGAAAAATCCCCAGCGAGACACTCGCTACAAGGGACCAAGGGTGGGGAAAAAGCCCTTGTCCACGCCGTCGGGAAACGACGGCTCCCAGTAGGTGCGGGGTGCCCTACTGGGGGACCCCTCAGTGCTGTTAAGCCCCAGGGTAGGGGACGACAGCACAAAGCCCCGAGGGAAGCGGTGCTTTCTAGCACCGAGTAGGTGTACCAGCCAGGTTTGCTGGTAGTCGTTGCGGACGTGAAAGGCTTTGATAAGCCTTGGAGAGTCTTGATAGACTCCGGAGCGTCTGACAATTATGTCAGACGACCTTCTGTGGAGAAGAGTCGGCTGTATGCTGAGGCCCTAGATGCACGTTCTCATGACGTTGTCACTGTCCTTCTTGCGACGGGCGTACAGGTTTCTGTACCCAAGGTCTCGATTGACCTTAAGCTGAAGTTTGCAGACTTCGACAGCTTAGAACATTGCCTAGTCCTGGATTTGGACTCGAGGAATGACCTCATTCTGGGCATGAAGTGGCTGGAACGCCAGGAGCCATGGAAATACTGGATGTATAAGTCCATTGGATCAACGCACCCGCGGTAGGGTGAAGCATTGGCGAGTCATGAACCCACCTTTGCTCGATCGCAAAAGCGATTCTGGCGTGAGATGCCAGAGATTGGGATGTATGAAATGATCATTCCCAATGGCGTTAAGGAGGAGTTCCTTAACGAGGGGGATTCGGCGGTTAATCCCCGCGCCGATATAGGCGTGACTGGTGAGTCGCCAGTGATAGAGGTGGAATCCTCTGAGGGTAAGCGCGAGGCGCTTAGAGAAGAGACCCGAAGTTCGTCTCTTCTACAGGTCGGAATTGATTCCGACCACGCCGTGTCCGGTGAACAAGTTGTGACTCCAGTGGTAGGGGTAGAGACCCCTGTGGTTAAGCGCGAGGCGCTTCCACGCGAAGAGACCCGAAGTTCGTCTCTTTTGCACATCGGAAATGATTCCGATTACGCCGTAATAGGTGAGACCGGCGAGTCACCGGTGGTAGAGGTAGAGACCTCTGTGGATAGGCGCGTGCGCTTCCAATAGATGGGGCAATTGACTGCCCCCATCTGGGTCTCGGGATGAGTCCCGAGGCTAGTAGTCAGCAGTCCTACAGTATGCTGAATAGTGTGACAGGTGTTGTCACAGAAGGCGTAAGCCTGGAACGGTTGCCTGGGGTAGGCGAACTGTTGTCGTTGGAGGAGATGTCCTTCAACGAGTTTGAAGCTGCTTTGAAAGCAGATGAAATCGACGAGGTTGTCGTGTTGCGTCCGGAAGAGGAGTTGAACTCCTCATCTACGATGGACGAGTCAGTTTTGGTGAAAACCAAACAGGCATTGAATGCCCGAAGCGGCCTCAAGATCCTCGCGGATCCTGAGGACCCTTACCATTCCTTATTAAAGGAATTTGGAGATGTCATTAGTGACAACCCGCCGATGGGGTTACCACCGGATAGGGGGTCCGACATGAAATTGATTTGGTTCCTGGAACCAAATACTGCGTCACTAGGCAGTGGCCTCTCCCCAAGGAACAATGCGACGTCATCGACGCATTCTTCAAGGGGAAAGAAGAGGCAGGGATGGTACGGGAGAGTAAGTCTCCCCACTCATCTCCCA
>CM047586.1:8445089-8486985 GCA_026184515.1 Peronosclerospora sorghi | reverse complement strand
TGACACGTACCAACTAATACCAACTCAAGAAATGACACGTACCAACTCAAGTACCGGTACCAACTAATGCCAACTCACGCAGTTTTTCCACCAATAGCACGGACCAACTCAGATAATTGCGTGGCTTGCGGTCTCCCTCGCAAAGGCATTATCAAAATGCTTGTTCGTTTCAAAAATGTCAGAACTACAACTCTTTCTCGTTAGCATATCCAGGACAATGCTCCCAAAGACTGCCCCTGACGGGGTGCGTGATCAGCAGATTAATGATCAACCGGAACTTAAGTCTTTAGTAGGTCGGTAAACCGCTGCAATGTACAACAATGGAACTTAGCTGCATCTTGGCATTACTAAAGTCATAGCCCCGGATGGACCTGCAGGTTAGTCATCGAATGGACACAACCGCTATACATCTGTTTGGTCAAGTACTAGCTATACCCGTGTTATTATCCCTTCAATTAGTACGTGTCATTTCTTGAGTTGGTACGTGTCATTTATTGGTGGAAAACTGCGTGAATTGGTATTGGTTGGTAACCAACTAATTTCGATATTGCCATAGAATAACCTTGAAATCTGGCGCGCTCCAATAGTGGTGTGGTAAAGCGTACCGCAAAATTGGTACGTAATTAGGGGCATAATTATAGGCACCCCTATAGGCGTAGCTGTTGTAGAGGGTACCACAATTTTTTTCGGTACAATAATCGGTACAAAAGGTGGTAGGCTAGTGGGCACCACAGTAGGTACCACAGTTGGTACCCAGACGGTACAACTGTTGACAAACGGTGGCGGACAGGGACGAGGCGTGGATAGGACGTCTCAGAAGATACGACAACTGGCACGGTTACCCGACGGTAACCCGAAGGTAAGCGGTTGAATGGTCGACAAAATGCGTAGGAATGGGTAGTTCTGATTGGTTGATATTAGATTTTTTGGTAGATATTAGGATATAAGCAATAATACAGTTCTCCTTTTGCGTACGACCGCGCCGATCTTTTACAGGGACGGCAACTTAGGGCCTCCCTTCTTCTACTAAATACTCTACGTCCCGGGCGGGAGCACTTAGTGCATTTTGGCCCACCGGTAGGCGTTGAGTGTGAGAGCTCACCTGCAACTCCGCCCGCTGTGTCAGCGGTTCTTCTTTTAAGGTTTTTTTTGGTCTCGGGAACGTGATCGAGCAGTTCGCTCTCACCTCTTCCCCTACTGGTCCACGTTTTGTTCCCTAGTGTTCGGCTGCTTTAAGCGCCCCACGGGAACACTAGGCGGATTTTTAGTGGTAATCGTCGATCAGCCCGTCGAACGCGCTGATCGACCGTCCCTCTAAACCGTAAGTCTAGAATACAAGGTATTTTTCGGTATTCTATTGACGGATTAAGCTTAATGAGGCTCTGTGATCGGGCAGTGAAGATTTCCGCTGCCTGATCGAGTACCCCTTCGCCGGTCAACACCTGATCTACACATTGCGACTCGCGACCCGCACTCAGCTGCTCACAACTCGCGCCAACTAGCTGATCAGTGACTTTTAGTACCTGATCGCGCCTGATAGAGTCTGATCACCGCTGATCGACGACTCTTAGTGCCTTCCCAAGCCTGATCACTATTGAATAGCCTGATCGCACGGGATTCAAGCTTGATTGCGCCTGATCATCGCCTGATCGCATCAGTCGACTCATCACAAGTCAACTCAGTCTTGCCACAAGGAATTGTAGTGTGCCATCCCCGCCACCTGGAGAGCGACTCACGCCTAAGCCGTCGGGTACACAAGGTGAGCAGAAGCATAAGCAGTCAAGGACAACCGGAGGACCCCCTTCGTCAGTCGGCAGTCCGGGCGCCGTGGTACCGCCTGATCAAGCCTCAAAAACTTTGATCAGCCGCTCCACCACAATGGTGCGCCTGCCCGGATCTTTGGGCGACGCGGGATATCACCGCGATTATACGCAAGATGAAGCTGATGTGGACGTGAAAACGGAAGCAGAAGCAGAAGTGAAGATAAAGGTGGAAAAGGAGGAGGTGGTTGCGACGATGGAAGGCAGTTCGCCGTCGTCGTGCCTGAAGAAGAAAGGAAATGCTGATTATCAGGACCTGGGGAGGTATCCTGATGAGATAAAGGAGGAGAAGAAACCTCAACCACCTCCCAAGGCTCCTTCAGGAGCCCCTGCGGATCATAACGCAAGTTATGATCCGCCAATTACATATGCATATGATGATCTGGATTGGAAGCCGTTGGTGAAATACTACAACCCGGACCGACCGAAGGCGTTGCTGAAGGCGCCGGGTTCGGAGAGCGATGAAAGTCGACCAAGTATGTCACCATCAGAATCTGATTTGTAAAGGACGTTTTACATGAAGGAGCTGAAGAATTTCTTATTGATGAATTTAATTATGAACCTACTCGGGGTCACGATCAGTGGAAAACTGAGCGAGCCGGTTAGCCGACCAATATCGGACGAGAAGGACAAGCTACAGTTGGTGTTAGGGATGACACGCCTGATTAAGCAAGCTGGTCTGACTACAGACGCTTACGATGCCGAAGATGTAGCCGGGTGCGTACACGCACGGTTCGGCTAGCGCACAGAGGAAGACTATTCCTTAAAGCGGTAGCTACCGCTACCTAGCCGATACGTCCTTGTAAAGGGCTTAGTAGGAGATTTCTCCTACTCGGGGCCAAGATTCCCGGGTTAGTTTACGACTTAGCCTTAACGGCTGTATTCCCTTTACGGGGTGTAAGTAAAGGGAGGACTCCCTCTTACCTACAACACTCACTGCGCGCGCGACCGGTCGAGGTCGCGCGTCCGCTAAATAGAGTGAAATGTAAACTGAATATATTTAATATGTAATTAGCCTAAATTAATTTAAACTAATACAAACTATATGTAATACTAAGTAGAATATTCCTAATTCGTACCTAGCTAAAATGTAGTGTACACACCTGTGTACTGACACGTGGATGGCTGACACACCACCACACCAGGGGCCCATGCCCTGATTGGCTAAAATAACCAAAGGTTCGAAACCTTTCAACCCGGCCAATACTGACCTCAATCGTGGTGTAATCATGTACACCAATACTCAGTGTTACCCGAATGTAACCCAATTACATCCTCCTCCATCAAAACTATTGATCACGCAATAATCAAAATCTTGTTGAAGAACTCCAACGCCAGTACCTCTGGCTGTCCACTGTACACCTTCAGCGGTGCTATGGACGCAAACTATTCCGACAGCGGAAGTAGACGCCATTGGGGAGCTCTCCCCAACGGCTGGCCATGTTGATAGCGCCGAACGGCGCTATCAGTCATCCAACCCATTCCCCACACGTGGGGAAAACGCACTAACTCGTGCGCCACCGTTACCCGCTAGGGGTGATACCTCCAGGTTGCCACAGGCAACCACCACCAATGAACCGTCCTTGGTTCAAGAGGCCCGACGTGCCGGACGGGCACGGAAGGGGCCTCGCGACCCTCAAAAGAGGGCTAAGAATGCGGTCAAGAGGGGTTTAGACTCCTATACCCCTGGTCCAGCGGCTATACTGCCGCGTGAAATTGCGCATCGGAACCAACTCCGGGCCTGACTACTAACGCCCAAACCTTATTCCGTTAGGTCCTACCGGACGCGCCTCGGGAAACAGGCACGCGGTTTCCTCGTGGATATTCTCCGCGAGATTCCCCTTGTTCTCCTGAGGGACGAAAGCGTCGAAGACGCAGAACAGGCGTTCCGCGCCTGGGCGGAAAGGGAGAAACACCTCCCCAGTTTCGATGCGCTGTACAACAGCTCCTCCGAACACGACGTTTGGGTAGAGAGAGCGCTACGCTTGGCCTATGCTCCAGCCAAAGCGCAAGGGCAATTGCCTGCCTCCTATTATACGCGCTCTGCTCTCGATGTGGTGCCGTAGAGCAATGCAAGCACAGCATCTGCCTCCGGCGAACTCCCAGATATTGGGAGTGAAGGGGCTTCTTCAGCCCCTTTGGTCGTTGACTCTCAGTGGGATTCCCCCGCTCGTAAGCGTCAACGACGTCACGGCAATCCTGCCGCAGGGGAGTCTCGTACTCCCACGAGTTCTGGGAATATGGATACCCTTTCCACTTCACCAGGTACTGGGTCTCACCCCGGTGATGGCGTCGTGCCATCAGGCGTTCCACATGATAATGTGGCGTACCCTACGTATCGAGCACTGGAGGAGGGGGTCGCGCTATTGCGGCGTGACTTCCACGAGCGCTGTGATCGGCACAGCCTTCGCATCCAAGATGCTCAGGAGGAACTCCGCAACGAGGGGAGTGCGAATGAACGCATCGAGGAGAGGCTTGGCTCTCTCGAGACTCTCGTTGCGGAGCTTCAGGGTCGTATATCAACCCTGTCGGAGATGTTCGGACCTGTTGCGCCTTTCGGCTATCCGGTTTCTCATCCTCCTCCGAGAGGGGACCCGCCTCCGGGTTCTGGTATGGATTAATCATACCCACATAAAAGGTTGGATGCGTACGCATCGCCTTCGGGATGTCTAAGGTGTACGACAAGCGCTTTCGGGCTAATACCTTAAAAGTCCCCACAAACCTGGGGCGCAGTTTATTGCGCAACACATTTGAAACTGCATGTGTAGGAAGATTTTTAGCGTTTAATAAAACACTTTCTCCTACTCTGTATACCTTTTTGTTACGCCGTCTCTTTCGGTCAGCTTGCTCCTTCTGCTTGTCTTGGCTTTCCGCCATGGCATCGCAGACGTGTCGTAAGACACTGAGGCGCGTCGATAAAAAATTATTGATGTGCTTTCGCACAGATACAGGGCTGACATCGGGGAATCCTCCCCCCTCAAGCCCTGGGCCACACACACGTGGCGTCAACGGAACCCTCGGATTCACCAATCCGTTCACGTAAACGGTGTAAACCCCGTAGATGCATGTACCGAATTGTTGATAGCAAATTCAACCATCGGGAGCATCTCACTCCAACTCTTTGGAGAATCCGGACATAGACTCCGGAGAATATCCTCCTCAACACGACTAACGCGTTCCGTCTGACCGTCCGTCTGCGGATGATCCGCAGTGGACATGAGGAGCTTGGTGCCTAGCACCTTAAACAACGCTCCCCAGAATTGTCCCGTAAAACGGGGATCCCGATCCGACACTACGGAATCGGGTAGACCATGCTGTCAAGAGACACGATCTAGGAACACTTTTTCTGTTCCTTGTCCATCTATGGACTCTGGTACCGCCGTCAGGTGATCCATCTTGTTCGAACGGTCTACAAAGACCAATATGCCGGTGTTCCCGGCCTTATCCTTCGGAAAACCGAAGATAAAATCCATGCTAATGGATTTACAACACTCCGTTGGAACCGATAAGCTCGCCAAAGGCGCAGCTGAACTTCCAGAGGGTTTAACCCTCTGACACGTCGCACAGGTGCGTATATACGCACCGACCCACTTATACATATTGGGCCACCAATACAAAGCACTTAAAGCGCTGTAGGTCTTATCCCGGCCTAAATGACCCCCGGTAGGGGCTTCATGTGCCTCAAAGAGTACTCTATACTTCAGTTCCTCATTATGAGGAACTACCACCCGCGGAGTGTCCTCCGCGCTCGTGCTATAAAATAGCAGACCGTCACAGTACCTGTAACGGTGTAAACGAGCTCTAGCTCGACTTGACAGGGTTGGCTCAAACGAGCCAAGACCCTTTTCACCTAACGCGCGGATAAGCGCCGTACATTGTGGGTCTTTCTCATACGCCTGGAGTATGAGATCCACCACAGACGTGGTGACGAATGTCGCGTGAGCGAGCTCGTAATCGGGACGACGCGACAACGCGTCTGCAAGCACGTTTTGCTTGCCAGGTTTATACTTAACCTCAAAGTTGTACTCCGCAAAGAAGGAGAGCCAACGGGCCATCCGTTGCGAGAGATGAGTCGACTTTGTCGCTTTCCGTAAGGACGCGTGGTCAGTATAAACCACGAACGGTTTTGAGCCGAGTAGGTGAACCCTAAATTTCACAAGAGAATACTTCATTTCAAGTAGCACCTTGTCATGAACGGGATAATTCCGTTCTGCAGCTTTAAGCTTCCTCGACTCAAGCGCAATTACGCGTTACCTTACTGCATCGTCTGCTTGTAACAAAGCACATCCGATTGCGAAATCGGAGGCGTCGAAGACGACACTAAATGATTTCCCAGAGTCTGGGAGAGCAAGAACGGGAGCTTTTAACAAGCTCCCCTTAACCGCTTCAAAAGCGTTTTGGTGTTCAGTTTCCCAACACCAATTAACATCCTTCTTAAGAAGGTCGGTCAATGGCTTCGCCATTTCAGCATAGTTCTCACTGTACTTGTGGAGATAGTTGGCTAATCCAAGCCACTTCCGTAAATATCTAAGATTTACAGGAGAAGGACACTCCACAATGGCTTTCACCTTCGCGGGATCCGCCCGCACTCCATCCTTACCGATGAAGCATCCGAGGAAAGGTATTGCGAATGTATGCGAGAGCATAAGTTATATGCAAACTTGGATACGTTTGCATATAACTTATGCTCACGCATACATTCGAGCACTGCTCGAAGGTGTATCAGATGCGTCTGAACATCAGACGAGTCGCCTTCCGCACGACTATGGACGAATTTATCGTCGAAGTACGTCTGAGCGTACTTCCTATGAGGGCGGAAGAGTTGAGTCACCAAGCGATTGAAAGTCGCTGGTGCATTTGAAAGCCCTTGTGGCATAACAAGCCACTCCCACAGCATGCCACTAGGCGTGCTAACCGCTGTCAGCGGAATATCGGACGCTCGCATGAGCACCTGATAATACCCGTCCACCAGATCTAAGGCACTGTATACAGTACAGTCCCCCATATTGTTCTGGAGGACATCCTTCCGAGGAATCCGAGTCTGCAAAGGTACAGTAGCTGCATTCAGCTTGTTGTACGCATGCACAATGCGCCACTTTCCGTTCGGTTTACGAACACAAAAAGTGGGAGATGAGTGGGGAGACTTGCTCTCCCGTACCATCCCTGCCTCTTCTTTCCCCTTGAAGAATGCGTCGATGACGTCGCATTGTTCCTTGGGGAGAGGCCACTGCCTAGTGACGCAGTATTTGGTTCCAGGAACCAAATCAATTTCATGTCGGACTCTCCGATCCGGTGGTAACCCCATCGGCGGGTTGTCACTAATGACATCTCCGAATTCCTTTAACAAGGAATGGTAAGGGTTCTCAGGGTCCGCAAGGATCTTGAGGACGCTACGGGCATTTAATGCCTGTTTGGTTTTCACCAAACTGACTCGTCCATCGTGGATGAGGAGTTCAACTCCCCTTCCGGACGCAACACGACGACCTCGTCTATTTCTCCTGCTCTCAAAGCAGTTCCAAATTCGTTGAAGGACATCTCCTCCAACGACAACAGTTCGCCTACCCCAGGCAACCGTTCCAGGCTTACGCCTTCTGTGACAATACCTGTCACACTATTCAGCATCCGATAGGACTGCTGACTACTGGCCTCGGGACTCATCCCGAGACCCAGATGGGGGGAGTCAATTGCCCCATCTATTGGAAGCGCCACGCGCCTATCCACAGAGGTCTCTACCTCTACCACCGGTGACTCGCCGGTCTCACCTATAACGGCGTAGTCGGAATCATTTTCGACGTGCGAAAGAGACAAACTTCGGGTCTCTTCGCTTGGAAGCGCCTCGCGCTTAACCACAGGGGCCTCTACCCCTACCACTGGAGTCGCAACTTGTTCGCCGGACACGGCGTGGTCCGAATCAATTCCGACCTGCAGAAGAGACGAACTTCGGGTCTCTTCTCTAAGCGCCTCGCGCTTACCCTCAGAGGAATCCACCTCTATCACTGGCGACTCACCAGTCTCGCCTATATAGGCGCGGGGGTTAACCGCCGAATCCCCCTCGTTAAGGAACTCTGCCTTAACGCCATTGGGAATGATCATTTCAGACATCCCAATCTCTGGCATCTCACGCCATAATCGCTTTTGCGATCGAGCAAAGGTGGGTTCATGACTCGCCAATGCTTCACCCGACCGCGGGTGCGTTGCGCCAATGGACTTAGACTTCCAGTCTATCCATGGCTCGTGGAGCTCCAGCCACTTCATGCCCAGAATGAGGTCATACCTTGAGTCCAAATCCAGGACTAGGCAACGTTCTAAGCTGTCGAAGTCTGCAAACTTCAGCTTCAGGTCAATCGAGACCTTGGGTACAGAAACCTGTACGCCCGTCGCAAGACGGACCGTGACAACGTCACGAGAACGTGCCTCTAGGGACTCGGCATACAGCCGACTCTTCACAACAGAAGCCCGTCTGACATAATTGTCAGACGCTCCAGAGTCTATCAAGACTCTCCAAGGATTATCAAAGCCTTTCACGTCCGCAAGGACTACCAGCAAACCTGGCTGGTACACCAACTCGGTGCTAGAAAGCACCGCTTCCCTCGGGGCTTTGTGCTGTCGTCTCCTACCCTGGGGCTTAACATCACTGAGGGGTCCCCCAGTAGGGCGACCCGCACCTACTGGGAGTCGTCGTTTCCCGACGGCTTGGACAAGGGCTTTTTCCCCACCCTTGGTTCCTTGTAGCGAGTGTCTCGCTGGGGATTTTTCGGACATCTGTTCCTCAGATGATCCGTGATCCCACACAGGAAGCATCTCAGCGGCCCACGCCGCTGCAACATAGCCAAGATATCTGTCTCGAAGCTCTGTGAAAAAGAGTCCGAATGACTCTTAGCGGGAGGTTTCTCCTCCGCTTCGACCTGAATCAGGTCCATGGGTTTGGTACCCACCATAGAGGAACGGAAGTTCCTCTCGGCTTGAACGCCATCTTGAATGCCTCTTCCAGGGATTTGGGTCGGCATCGGAACAATTCCAAACGTGTTGGCCCTTCGCTCAGGCCTCCCATGAAGACGGGGATGGACACATCGTCCGAATACGCTTTCGCGTACATCCCTGTCAACAGGGTCTTCAACTCCTGGATATAAACCTCCAGGTCTTTAGTGCCTTGACGGCACCTCAGGAACGCCAGTTGATTCTAGAAAACCAGATCAGGCGTTGCGTACATGTCCTTGAGCTTCTGCTTAAGGATTCTCCATGTTGGAAACACTTCGGTGACTGACTCCGAGCATGTAAACGCCCATGTACGGGCTTTCCCCGTAAGATGGGTCAATGCAAGTCCCACTTGCAAGTGATCAGCGGTCATGTTCTCTGTCGCTGTGGCGAAGGCCGTTTCGACCTCTCGCAACCAAACATAAAGGTTGTCACCCTTCCCTCCGCTGAACTCCTTTATCTTAAACGATAATGGAGGGCGCACCCCCGTGGAATGACCTCCACTACAACTCGCCTCATGAGCGATGAGGGCATTTACCCTTCCTTCACGGCCTCAAGGCCCTGCTCCACTAGGATATGCATGCCTTCATCACCCGTCAAGGGTAACAGCCTGTTAAAGGCTTCCTGCTGGACGAGGGTTAACCTATCCCAATCGTCCTGATTCATCCCTTGCAGAGGATGCCTACTCTACCAACACTGGTGTTGGATTGACTACAAGTGCTACCAGATGTAGCCGGTGCGTATACGCACTGTGCGGCTTGCGCACAGAGGAAGACTCTTACTTTAAGCGGCGTTCGCCGCTACTTAGCCGATACGCCCTTATAAAAGATATTAGTAGGAGAGAGCTCTCCTACTCGGGGCCAGTTTCCCGGGGTGGTTTACAGATAGCTTTCGCTAACCCCTTTGTAACAAGGCTTCCCTTATAAAGGGAGGTAGAGTAAGGGAGAACTCCCTTAGGCTACTGCGCGCGCGACCGGGTGGTCGCGCGCCTAGCTGTCTTAAGTATTTTTGTAAACTGAATATTTTTAATATGTAATTAGTCTAAATTAATTTAAACTAATGTAAACTATATGTAGTACTAAGTAGAACATACCAAATTCGTACCTAGCTAAAATGCAGTGTACACACCTGTGTACCGACACACGGATGGCTGACGCGCCACCACCCAAGGGCCCCTGCCCTGATTGGTTAAAATAACCAATGGTTCAAAACCTTTCAAACCGGTCAATACTGACCTCAACCGTAGTGTACTCATGTACACCGACACTAAATGTAACTCGAATGTAACCCCGTTAAAGAAGAAGTGTTCGATCTCGACCCTGAAGACGTCGCGACCACTACCGAGCAGCTGTTCGGACTGTTGTTACCTATAGTGGGTAAATCCGCTAAGGTAGAACCACCTCGTACTATGATGACAATTGAAGCTGACCCGTCGATCAACGTGGCAGAACACACGGGATCATCGTGTTACAAATCTGCCCCTTCTGAAGGCGATGAACCTGAAGTGGAGTCGAGTAGTGCTGGAAGTATGGAGCCCAAGATCACCACAGGATGACAGTTTGCCAGAAGGATGAACCCAAGCTTTCAGTTATCAAGAGGGAACCGCAATCAGTCAAGGCAGACGATTATCAATCATCGTAGGGCCCACAGCTGCAAACATTTTTCGACAAGGCCATGAAACGGTTTTTGGCGGAAGAAAGAAGCAAGTCGACACCTGCGGTCATTCGCACAAAAAGTCCCCATCCCAAGCCAGGAAGTGTTGCGACGGTGAATTACGTGGATATGGAATCAGTGCATTCGCTCCGTGATTGTAAGTCAAGATCAAGAAGATCGGCAACGGTTAAAGATGTTGACATGGAATCTGTATATTCGCTCCATGATCAACCATTCCAGCGTGATTACATCGACCCAGACGAGCCAATCACTCTACCTCGA
This sequence comes from Peronosclerospora sorghi, assembly GCA_026184515.1. Classification (NCBI taxonomy): domain Eukaryota; phylum Oomycota; class Peronosporomycetes; order Peronosporales; family Peronosporaceae; genus Peronosclerospora; species Peronosclerospora sorghi. The sequence continues at coordinate 8,476,255 of CM047586.1, read as the reverse complement.
CAAGCCACGGTTGCGACAGCGTACACTGGAATGCCTGACCAACAGCCGATTCCTAGGATTCGGATGTCGGCGATCAGTGATCTTAAAGAATTTTCAGGGAAGGAAGTGGATGAAGATCAAGCGCGGAATTGGATTAGTCGTTTGAGTCGGCATTTATGCGTGACCAAGCCTCCGACCCAGAAAAGTGCTTAATTATGGGCGACTTACTAAAAGGAACAGCACGCAATTGGCATCGCCAGTTGAGTAGAGTTACCCGATCAAGTTTGAAAAGTCTCGGGGACAAGTTTGAAGTTCAATACTGTGAAAGTGTTCAATCGGCGTCCCGACAGTATTATTACACGAATCAGCGATCAAATGAAACTCCCATTGAGTATCTGCACTGGCTGATTACGCGAACATGTGCAACATTTTTTGGACACATTGACCAATCGCGAATTCGACGATCAACTGGCACTTCTGCGGCTGGATACCGCCGCGGATCTGGAAGAAACGTTGCGGGTGTATGCACGCAATAAGTGGTACCAGCCAATGGCGACGGGGGCTCAACCGATTACGTCAGAAATTCAGTGATGATCGGTCACCTGCCCCAGCGCGAAAGCCTGAAGCAGTGCGCGCGATTAAGGTTATGTCTGGAAGCGAAGAGTCAAGCTCCGATGACAGTGGAAGTGCCGGTGACCAGCGTCTTTACATGATTGCTGCTATGCGCGATCAACCAGTAACGCACGGTCTACCTAGTGAGACTCGATCCGGTAAACAAGGCGAATCAAGTACTGATTACCAAGGGGCGATGAAGAAATGCAGCCATTGCGGATCAATTAAGCATGACAATTTGCGCTGTTGGAAACGCCTGACCTGTCTGAAGTGTAGCAAGAAGGGACACCCGACGGATCACTGTTTGTACGTCTGCCTTGCGTGCGGCGAAATTCATGATGTTGGCAAGTGCCCCATGGAGGAATTCTACAATCGCGTTCTACAGTGTTACAACCCTACCAAGCATGCGGGAATGTTGCCCAAAGGAGCCGAAGACATGTTAAACTAGGACGCTCGCCAGGTTGGAATCTGGTACGAGACGAGCGTTCTGGTGTGTGTATTTTTGCATATGTGGATAAGAAGCGGGTTGATCAAGCAGAATAGAAAGATAATGAAAAATGTGATCAACCTGATTTACCATGTTTGGCTAATTTCCGTATTGATGAGTTTTCGCGATCTCCGGTGATCATGGAAGTTGATTTTCTTCCGGGTGACTCACGTGGATATTGGAAATACCACTCGCCAAAAAAGTGGTTTAAGCAAGCCAAGGAGGGCGGCAAAATCAATAACGAACGTGCCACGTTTCTTTTCGATTCTGGTGCCGAAGTGTCGATCGTCGACTCAACCTTTGCTCGTAAGGTGGGTTGTCAGATCGACACGAGTCAAACACAAGAATGTGTCGGTATTGGAGAAAGTGCATACCTCACAGAGGGGCGCACTAAAATCAAGATTACATTAGCTGGCTCGTTGGTTTATTATTTCCATGCATGGGGGGGGGCAAACTTGTTTGCCCTGACGCTATATTAGGAATGGATTTTATGATCCCAGCTGGCGTCAGATTGGACATCGCTCACGGCGCACTAAGTCTGCCGGATGACGTAATCATCCCATTAGAAGGCCGCCGACAGCTGTATGGATCGAGTGGAAATTATATGAAACTTGGTCAGTTCCAACAGATCGCAGTAGGTCGATCTGCTGAGGTCCGGATTCGTGATCAGCGATCTCGGAAGTTATGGATTACTCGTGGAAAAGATTGGGTCCCCACTGTGACTAGGGGCGTGGGTAATTCGCGATATCTGCGTATTAAGAATGTTGCCGATCATCCTAGCATTCTATATGACGATATGATTTTAGGTTTTTGGATGAATAAGGATGGTGTGCCCCGTCGCCCTGGGTTTATTTCGGTGGGCTCTATCGCTTAAAGAGTGGCAAAATCTCGCGTATAAAGCTTCTACCGATTCCGTGCATGACGATCAAGAAAGTGTCGACCAAGGCCCTTTGGTCGAGAAAAAGGAGTACCCTATTCCTCAGGGAATTTTAGTACGACCTGCGGACTCGATCACGGCTCGGTGATATTAGTGACCGGAAGACCTCATAAGGTACAAGAAGTGCAAGAAAAGGGCAATCAGGAGCCGAGTGTGCAAGGTCCGACCCTTGTTCATGAAGTTTAGCGACTTGTTACAAGAGATGGTCCTGATCAGGATATACATGAACATGCCGTCTCAACCGATACCGGTGAATTCGGTGTAATTCCTACCGATGACCAAGTATGCTACCATGAAGGCGGAGATTTGTTCGTGGAAGAGCTGGAGAAACAACTTGCGACGCTGCCTGAAGTATCCGCAAGCACCGAAGAAGTGACCAAGGATGATTTGCAAGTTGTCGACCCGCTGATCAACACAGCAGAAGAGATTGACCAACTTCGCGATATAATTTGGGCGAAGAAACATCTGCTGATCGGAAAGGGGAACGCACTACCTCCTGCTGCACGTGAAATGGTTTGCGATATCGATGTAGGTAATGCTCGCCCGATTGCCCAAAAGTGTCGAAAGGTGGCGCCCCAATTTCGCGAGAAGTTATCGGCTTTGATCAAGGGGCTATTGGCTACTAAGATTATTCAGCCATCTACGTCACCCTGGGCATCGCCTATAGTGATCATCGTGAAAAAGAAGGGGGTTGATATTCGCTTATGTATCGATTATCGCGCGGTGAATCAACTCACACGTCTGATGGTATACCAAATGCCCCTGATCTCTGATCTACTCGAAGATTTGGATAAAGCGTTGTGGTTTTGCTCTTTGGATATGGCGAGCGGTTTTAAGGTCGTGTCTATGACCGATCGATCTCGTCAGATTTCGGCGTTTGGCACTCCGTTTGGATTGTTTGAATGGAATAGGATGCCCTTTGGCCTGAAGAATGCTCCGCAAATCTACCAGCGGATGATTGATAATTCATTTTACGGGTATCCCAAGGTTAAGGACGGTGCTGACGAAACTGCTGATGTATTTACTGGGGGAGAGCCAGACCAATCCCGAGGCCCGTCTGTGCTGCAGCGATGGTCCAATATTGATGACATTTTGATCCCGGCCCCTACATGGACAACCCTGTGTGACAGGGTGCGAAACCTGTTGGAGAAGTGTGATCAGTGGAATTTGTCGATCAGCGTGGTCAAATCGTACTGGGAGCGAAGTGAAGTGCCTTATTTGGGACATCACGTCTCTGGCCGTGGTCTGGAAGCAAATCCGAAGAATTTGGATGATCTGATCGATTTGCCTTTTCCTGGCACTTTACGTGCTATGCAATCGTTTTTGGGGAGCCTGAATTATTACCGTCTATTTATCGAAGACTTAGTGATTTATGCCGCTGTGCTCTATGAATTACGAGAAATTGATTATAGAGTTAAAGAGACGGGCATTGGTCAACGAGAGTACGGCGTACGAGTACGATCGATTAACCAGGGCGCGAGTGGCATTCAGCATGCCGAAGGCTAAGATTGCGTCAGCCCCAACTCTGCACCATTTCGATCAAGCAATGACGCCGGTGATTGTGGTGTATGACAGCAAGTGGGCAGTGTCTGCCGCGTTGGTGCAAGAGCATGATCAAGTATATTTCCCTGTCGCATTTGCCAGCCGGACACTGAAGAACGGTGAGCTGAATTACATCCCCGCTGAAAAAAGAAGTGCTGGCCCTTCTACGAATTCTAGACGTCTACTTTACGATGATGGTCGGAAAAGCAATCGTTGTCCTGTTGCGTCGATCCACGTTGAAGTGGCTCTTGACGTCCAACGGGCTAGATGGACGACTGGGAAAATGGGCTGCAATCTTATCACAGTGGGACTTGGAGATCAAGAAATGCGTGCATGGAGAAGAGGAGGTACTAGGGGCGCTGGCCGCAAGTATCACTCCTCGGACTGAAATTGATGAGGCCCTGATCGCAATCGCACCAAAAAAGGAGCCTCGACAGACGATTGAAGTACCACCTCCCACGGTCGAGAAAGGCGAAGAGCTGTACGTGATCAGCTTTGACGGGTCTGCTAGTGTTAAGCGATGCGTTGGTGCATTCGGTCCTATCGTGTGGAAGCTGCCGGAGTGGAAGATCTGATCGCGGTTGCGGACCATGCACCCAACATCACGGTGAATGAAGCCGAGTACCAGGGACTGCTGCTAAGTTTGGATCTACTATCGCAATATCCCAAAGGAAGGATAATCGTTTGTGGAGATTCGAATTTGGTGATCAGGCAAATGCGTGGCGAAATAGAGTGTAAAGCTCCGCGGCTTCAAGTATTGCAACAGCGCGCATTGAAACTCCTTCGCAAATGGCCTGACTATGACCTGTTGCATGTCAAACGAGAGTGGAATAAGAGTGCCGATCACATCACCACCACTGCCATGCGGGATGGGGCACGATGTGAGATCAATGATGGGAAACAGCTGGAAGAATTGGCCGATCTTAACAGATTGCCGGAGGTGATTACTTGGAAGGAAGTTCCCACTGCTGCACAAGTGCTGGTGACGACGCGATCACGTAAAATTCGTCAAACGCAATCGTCAACGTGGCCCGAGGTATCCATAAAGGCGATAAGGGTGGAACGTGTTAAAAAGGCGCAAGACGAAGAAAAGTGGATCCGTGATTTGCGATGTTACTTGAATGGTAACGTGTCACAGCTGAGCGCAGACGAGGTGAAAGAGTGTGCGAAAATCGCCGATTGTTATGACGTCGACGACCAAGGGTTGTTGATCTACTGCGGAAACATGACCAAAGGAAAAGCCAGCTGTGATAAAGATGATAGAGACGAGCGACGCTCCTCAATGAAGCTGGTCGTACCGGAAACCCTACATGCGGATGTCCTCCACCATTATCATGTGAGTTTAGAGGGGGGACACCAGGGTAAAGGGCGAACATATCAGCGGATCAGATGTTACTTTCTTTGGCGTGGACTATTTCGTAGCGTGCAAAGCTTCGTTGGACAATGTGTGGATTGTGAGACGGGGAAGGGTCAACCTACGATCAAGGGGACGTCGCCCGGAAATATTGAGGCTACGTACCCGTTTCAAGTGATAGCCATGGATCACATCCCGTCGCTGCCTCGTTCGATTGATGGACATACGGAGTTGTTGATATGGACAGACCTCACGGGTATGGTAATCGCGAAAGCTGGATCGTCTCGTACAGCACAGAATGTTGCTGAAAATTATGAAAAATGTGTGTTCCGACGATTTGGAGATAGTGAGGTGATTAGACACGACCGAGAAACCAGTTTATGTCCGAAGTATTTCGGGCGTTCAACAAGATCGTGGGACAGCGGTAGAGTGCAACTATGGCATACCGTCCGCAGGCGAACGGCAAGTCAGAGAGAACAGTGCAGACGATTACACGAGCGATTAAGATGTACGTATCGGATGTCGGTCAGTAGTATTGGAGTTCGTATGCAGAGCGGCTGGTGTTCGCGCTGAACTCGACCCCAGATCGTATTCGTGGAGAAACACCGTTTTATTTGGCGTACGGGTGGGACCCACGATCATCGGTTGAATCGACATTGCAACTGGGCGGAACTAGGCGTAAAGACCGCGATGCACGTCGATGGAGATACCGGCTGCAGAAAGACTACCGCTACGACCGGGATCAAGTGAGCACCCGACTGCACCAAGCGGTAACAAGCCGGGCGGAGAAGCATAATGATCAGGTGACACCGCACAAGATCGAAGCGGGGTCGAAGGTCTGGCTGTACCTCGATCGAGTGAAAGAAGGGTTCGCAAAGAAAATGGCGCATATATGACATGGACCCTTCAGGGTCGACGAGGTGATTGGTGATCATGCGGCAAGGTTGAAAACAGCCGGTACCTACTATCGCATATTTCCAGTCGTGCACCTGTCCAAGTTGAAACTGGTCAAAGAGTTTCCAGATCGACCTACTGCTGTGCTAACAGCTGGGGTAGAGGATCGTTTTGATTTCGATGAAGATCTACTACCCGAAGACAGCTGGGAGAAGGCTCTAGAGCCGGAAGAATTTGAAGTTGATCGCGTGACCGATGTCCGATCTGGTCGGAAAGCCAGATATGGCAGAACGTTGCGTGAATATCAAGTATATTGGAAGGGTCATGATGAGCCGTCATGGGTAGACGAGGCCGATCTGAATTGCGATGCCCTAATCAAGGACTTCGAACGGAAGATGATTACCAAGCACCGGTTTGATGTAGTGCAGGTGGAGGAAGAGTCCCAGTAGTGCATGACCGGCTAATGGACTGAGGAGTTATGATTGAAGACTTACGATTAATGGGGAAATAACGATTGACTCAATGTGGTGAATTTTCGGTGGATATTGCGCGACATGGTGATGAGGTAATGACAGATGAGACTGTGGAAGAGCGATTTGTGTGGATACACTGAAAACGATGAATCAACAATTGAAATTATTACGATCAAGAATGTTTATCGATTGAAGAAGAAAAGATGGTTAGCGAGATAGCTTGATCCTTAAAACTTGCGACGGAGGCGGGAAATCTTGTTGCCGGGGTGATCGTCTGCGGAAAGGCGATACTGGAGTCGCCAAGGCTCAACGACGTCAACCTCGCATAACGCATCCTGAAAGGTCGAAGGCGGTCGGTCCTATAGGTACCCTGGGTACCAGGTGCCATCGTCCGCGTATTTCAAGGGGCGATTACGGGCGCAGTGGGAAATCGCCGGATCCAAGAAGATGTCAAGATCCCACTCCCCGCTGGTCATGACTTGCAGCACGAACCTCACAATCCTCTTCCACGCTGCCCCGGCGCGGCTTCTACGCTGGCGTTGACCCTCGTAAAATTCCCGGAAAAAGACGTCGCGCTCTCTAAGTTCCTGATCCATGTGGAGGTAATGGGTGGACTCCCAGATCGCCTGCGCGTGACGGTCCAGGAATGTCTGGTACCGCGCCTCGAAGTCAGCAAACCAGCCGACCGAGCGGAATGAGATGGGTGGCAGCATATGCTTAAAACAATCTCACGGGCGCTGAGAGTACAGTAATTCCACTGCTGATTGGGTAATCAGGTGACTGCACCACTCATCAGGCTCAGGGGTGTCCGTGACGGTGGGAAACAACCATCCCACAGGACGTGTCAAGTAGTCGAACATCGTTTTTACTGAGAATATACCCAGATCGAGACCGCTGAGATGATCCGAGGTCCACGGCAAGATGTCGTCGTCAGTCGCCTCACCCGGCAACAATATCAGTGACTTGAAGTCAACTGTCCGGGGAAAGAGGAATTCGGCAGAGTCCTGATACGGCGGACCGTCGCTTCCCCACTCGCTGATCGTGGGACTGGACGGAATTTGCGCGCCAAGTAAAGCCGAAGGACCACCTTGGACACCATCCGGTTGTCCAGGCGGGAAAATAACATGTGGTTACCAGCTCATATCGGGAATAGCAGGAGTGAGACGTGGCCGCTTGGACTGGGAGGTGGATTGCGAGCGTGACCAGCTCATATCGGGAATAGCAGGTTGCCGCTTGGACCAGGAAGTATAATGTGAGCGCTGAGCATGTCCTTTGGTGTCACCCGGCCGACCAGGTGGATTAATGTCGTCTGACAGCTCCTTCTTCCCGGAAACGGCAGAGGCGAGACGTTGCCGCTTGGGCCGGGAGGTGGATTGCAACGCCGAGCGCGCTTTCTGGATGAAGAGGCTGTCGGATGAAGGAGCTTATAGACGGACCACCCGAAACAGCAGACGGGCTGGCATCCGGGTTAATCTCCGCATTAGTGGAACCGGAGCTCGGAGGGATTTGCAGTTGTGATGCTACGCCCGCCAACATGGTCTGGACATCGGAGAATTGAGCCCGCAGCTGTTCCGCATCATCCTGAACGCGTCGCAACTCGAGGCGAAGTGCGTCGCGCTCCGCAGATGCGTGGTTGAGACGACGCCGCGCCTCCGAAAGTTCTCCCCTCAACTTGGAACTCTGGGTGCGCAGTCGCTCCAGCTCGGCCCTGTCGGCCGACACCGTGTCAATACGCGAATATAGCTCGTCGGCTCGGGCATGAGCATTGGCGAGGTTGTTCATCTTTTGGAGATTGGCTTCATGCTCCGTCCGGATACGATTACGCTGGATCTTTCGTTTGCGAGCCTTGGAGGAAAGCTTAGCCAGATGCTCGGACAAGCGCTGGTTTTCTGACAAAATGTTGTCGCGTTCATGTTGCACTGCGATCAGCCGCTGGCGGAGTCGGTCGAGCGCTGCGTGATCCTGAGATGCCTCAAGACGCGAAATTTCTTGCGCCTGATGATTAACGGTCTCTTCGCGGACCGACAGCAGATACCGGTCCCGGGCCTGGGCACCTTCCAGATCACGTATCTGAACTTGCTGTTCGGCCAGAGTCTCTTCGGATGCCTTCAGTCGGGACTTGAGGTTGCTAACGGTGGTGCGGACGAAGTCGCGCAGGGGTGCAGCTCGCTCGCGGAACCACTCGATCTGCTGCTCGCGGTCGGCGAGCTTACGTGCGACGCACTCGTGCCGCTTCTGTTGTAGGCGGGTGGAGTCTTCAAGTACGGAAAGTGAGTCGTTCAGCACGACTATTTCCTCCTGCTGTGTGCGAATGGTCTCATGCTGCGTACGAATTGTCTCCTGCAGCGCGCGTATTGTCTCTAGCTGCGCGTAGGACTGGTGGACCACCGAGACCAAGTTGTCGACCGCGGAACGGTCGAGGGATGAGCTGCCATCTGCGGTTATCTCCATGATCAGCCTCGCAGAAGAAGTACAAGAATCGATGATCACGAGGGCTTGATCGAGGACGCTACGGTTTAATTATTGGCAACGCTCTTATCAACTGCGACTCACTCGAAGGAGACAGGTCAGATTGATGGGTGCAGATTGCACTACCGATGACGTCATGATTGATGGATGTCGACCATGATCGAGGCCATCATAACTAATAGTTAGCAACGTGGCAACGATATGATCGACCCCCGCCCCAACCGCTATCCGGCTGGGACGGGGTTCAGCAGGGGCGGCTCTGGTAAAGCGTACCGCACAATTGGTACGTAATTAGGGGCATAATTATAGGCACCCCTATAGGCGTAGCTGTGGTAGAGTGTAATGGGGTGCCATTACATAATAGATATTCAAGTTAGAATATCACAGTTTAATTTCAGACGCGTTGTCTGAAATTTAAATAAGAGATTATAAGTTATTATAATCTAAGAAGGAAAAGTCGATTCGGTATAAATGCCGAATCTTGCAGGTTAACTAATAGTACAGTAAGTTAAAGACTTGATATTATTATATTAATTAGTTAGTTACTATCTATTAGCCTCTAAACCACCCATTAAATAAACACTCTTAATTTTGCGTTCTAGAACATAAGTGAATATTAATATATTTACTTTTATTATAGGATTAGTTGTTACCAACTAATCCTGCCCTAATTGTATTGCGCGCTTCCTCGCAAAATACAGTGTTAGCCTGTAACAGGATCAGTCCTGTTACACCTGGTAGCACTTTGTGGTCCGTCTTAACGACCACAGTTCCGTTCTGCTAGTTAACTAGCGGAGCGAAGATTAAGAGCCGCTCGGCATCATGTCGCGAGACATGTCGGCTGCCGAGCGAGAAAGAACGCTGGAAGAGGTGAATAAACACTTCCCTCACTTCTCGTCGCGTAGTAAACACGCGACGGCGGAAATGATTCGGTCTATGGGGACCGACATCATTACCTTCCTCAAGAGTAAGTCTCCAGAGGAAGTGGTGCAGGTGGTGAACCGCTTTAGGCTAAACCACCTAGAAAAGTCAGAACGACCCGCGCCAGAGGCAGCGCGGACCGCAACTGCACCTGCAACGCATAGCGTTGAAGTAGTAAAGGCACGAGTACCGCCCTTTACCGGCGAATGGGGCGAGCCCCTTCGTAGATGGTTCGCAGAGGTGGAAGATGCCATCTCTGCGCAAAATATTGTTGACGAACGTCAACAGGCGTACTTCGCCACAACATGTCTAGGCGGCAGAGCCAGGGCATGGGGCGATGAGTCGCAGAGCCACTGATGACTCTGCGTTCCTTACTTATAAGGAATTTAAAGCTGAGCTAAAGCTCAACTTTGAAGCTCCAGAAATGGAGCTAAGTAGTCGGCAGGAGTTTATGGAACTCCGGCAAGGTAAGCTTGACCTTCAAGCTTACGCTCAGAAGACGCAATATTTGCTGTCAAATATTGTGTATGAGCCGGTGCCCCCTGCTATGCAGGTCACTGGCTTCATGAAGGACTCAATGATGGTCCCGTCAAACAGAGTCTCTATCGGCTCCCGCCAGATACTATGAGGGATGCCATTGATATGAGCATCCGTGAGGAGTTCAGCATGCGATCAGCGTCATCGAATGCTGGGTACAGCCGAAGGGCTCAACAGCCCTTCGCTTTTGACATGCCGCAACGGCATGTCAACAATCAGCAGTCAGGCAGACGAAGCTCACACTTCGTCTCAAGACACAGCCACCCGCGCCAGAGCATGGGCGGTGGAGGTCCAGAGCCGATGGACCTATCGGTTGCGGTTGCTTCGAACACGAAGCAACCGAAATTTAAGAAGAATATTCGCTGCAATAGATGCGCAAAAATGGGGCATTTTGCCCATGAGTGTATGGCACCGCGTCCGGTGCTACGCAGTCAGCGGACGGAACCGTCCGCTGCACGGCGACACCAACAGGGACATCACCCTGCTGGTCCAAAAAACGAGAATCGCCAGTAGGGGCGGGGTGCCCTACTGGGAATGTTATCCCACATGCCGACATAGGGCATGTGAGGGTAATAGCCCCAGACGGGACTATGTCCTGTAAAAAGGTGCAGGGTGATGTAAAGCCTCTTATCACCCTGGAGGTTAAGCCGCACGGGAGCAATGTCCCCATGCGAGCTTTGTTTGACACAGGAGCGTCAAACAATTTCGTTAGAACTCAGAGTCTAACGCTGTTGAGCTTCGTGGAGGTAGAGACCCCACGAAGTATGTTGTCAGTCCGGCTAGCAACAGGTGCAACCGTGACTATTCCAAAGCGTGTGATTAAAACATGCTTCGAGTTGAATGAACTGTCATTCGAGGATGAATTCATCGTCCTCTATTTAGATGACAAGTTCGATGTGATACTTGGAATCCAATGGATGTCTAAGCTTAAACCTTCGATCGACTGGGTTAACCTATCGATCGACTGCGGCGTATCCACAGGATCTGATCACCTTGTGTGTAATCCGGCTGTATCAGAGGATACAACCGCAGCGTCAGACAGTCTGGTGGATAGCGATGGCACCACCAGCTCTGTTCTGACACGATCAGCGGAAGGTACCTCCGCTGGTGAGAGTCCAGAGGGACTACCATACGCAACAGAAGAGTAGTTGTGTGTTGGAGAGAAACATTCCACGGGTGATAAAGACCACCGTGAGAATGAAGTTATATCCACGGTGGGAAACACCCACCGTGAGAATGAAAATGTATCCACAGTGGAAAACACCCACTGTGCGACCTAAGGTTCCAACACGACGAATTAATTCCGTGTTGATGAGAGTGAACTCACGATCGCTGCAATCGTGTGCAAAACTCCGTGGTGGCCAGTGCCCACCACGTTGCGTTAGCCATGCGCACGGGTGATAAAGACCACCGTGTCGCAGAAAAGGCTGCCGATCAGACGAGCACATCTGATCGCCAAAATTTCATGGTAGGCAGTGGCCATCATGATGATGAGTATTCGCACACGGTGAATCTTAATCACCATGTAGAAGTCAATCAGACGAGTGCTTCTGATTGCATGGGCAGTTCCGTCGAGACGATCAACGTCTTGACGCAAACGGAAACCGGATTAGCTACCCAGTCTCTGTTGATGGAACACCCTCCGAAAGAAGGTTCGGAGGTGATGGCTCTTCCAGCGCTAAGATGGAAGAAGTTTATGAGAAACTTGCACGATGGTCAAATCGAACAGATCTGTATTATCGTAGCAACAGATTATATAGTCGATATTCGCGAACGAATATCCACATTACAAGTGGAAAACATTGGGAAAGAGGTTCCCAATGATCAAACCAAAGTTCAGCGCTTTGAAGCGCAGAGCTGGGAGTCGCTTAAAGCGAACGCCCCATTTTATGAGGTACTTCAGGAATACGCTGACGTATTCCCAGAAGAAGTACCTAGCGATCTCCCTAAGGATAAAGGAACTCGTCATGAAATTGACCTCGTGCCAGGCACGAAGTATTGTGTCGCGCGGCAATTGCAGTTGCCGCGTGATCAAGTAAAAGCGATCGACGAGTTTTTCGAAGCTCGTCGTAAATCAGGCCAAGTGCGGGAGTCTATCTCACCGCACTATACCCCCACCTTTTGTGTGAAAAAGTCCACAGGTGGGTGGAGAATCGTTGACGCTTACAACAAGCTGAACGCAGCGACGGTACCGGCGCAGACGCCGATACCGCGAAAAGATGTCATCATTGATGGCATGTGCGGGAGCACCATCTTTAGTGCTCTCGATCTAAGAGATGGATTTTATCAAATCCTAATGAGTGAGAAGGATATTCCTCTCACGGCGGTAAGCAGCCCAAGCGGCATGCTTTGGGAGTGGCTTGTTATGCCGCAGGGGCTTCGAAATGCCCCTGCTACGTTTAACAGATGCGTAACGCATCTATTACGCCCGGTGCGAGAATTCGCACCGAGTTATTTCGATGACTTGTTCATCCATAGTAAGGGTGAACACGATAAAAGCGATGTAGATGTCCATAGGGAACATCTACGTCGAGTGTTAGAGCTTATGCGTAAGCATAAGCTCTATGCAAATATAAAGAAGTGCACCTTTGGTGCACCTGAGATACCCGTTCTTGGATGTTTTGTGGGCAGGAACGGGGTGCGTCCTGATCCAGAAAAGATCAGGGTGATCGTTGAATGGCCTACGCCAAACAACGTTAAGGAACTTCGAAAGTTCCTTGGGTTGGTAACATATTTGCACAAGTATTCGTGCAACTATGCTGGGTTAATACGACCTCTTTTTCAATTACTTAAGAAAGATGTCGAATGGCATTGAGATACCAAATGCCAAGATGCTTTTGATGCAGTCAAGCAAAGCTTGACTGAAGCGCCTTTCTTGGCTATAGCCGATAACGAGCGTCCGTTCCACGTCGTTTGCAACGCGAGCGATTTCGCTATCGGCTGTGCTTTAATGCAGCGTGATCACGATGATCTTGATCGCGTAATCTGCTATCAATCGCGTCAGTTACGCCCAGCCGAGCGCAACTATCCAGTGCATGACAAGGAACTCCTTGCCATGAAGTATGCACTGGCCAAGTTTCGGATCTATCCCTTGGGAGATAGACCGTTTGTAATTTACACGGACCATGCGTCGCTAAGCCCGGCCGTGAATTCACCACACATTTCTCAAAGAATGGCTCGATGGCTGTCATTCTTTGCTGAATAAAACTTTACGGTTGAATACAAACCCGGAAAGTTGAACGTGATAGCGGATGCGCTATCACGAAGGCCCGATTACGAGACGAAACCGTTCGTAACCGAAGCGGCCAGTGCAAACGCGATCCGTTGCACTGCTTTGTCGTCGTCAATTATACGACAAGTACGCGAGGCGTACAAAACAGACGAGGAGACACGTCTGTTGACTGATTACTTACGTAATCAATCAAGTGAGAAACGCGACGAACTCCCAGAGTTCCTCCGCGCTTGCGTGCATCGATATCGACTGCACGATGGTCTGCTGCTTTACAGCACAGACAAAAAAAGAAAGTCGCATCGTCGTTCCAAACGACGATGATCTCAAACATCAAATTATGTTTGAGTATCATGATGCACCGATTTCGGGGCATCAAGGTCGAGAGAAGACATACGCTTCTCTCGCACGTGACTTTTACTGGCGAAACCAGTACAAGTGGGTACGCAAATACGTACGCGCTTGCGAGATTTGCCAGCGCGTTAAGCCTGCGCAGTCTGCACAGGCTCCGCCGCAGTCTCTGCCGGTTCCGACAGAGTGTTGGAAGTCCATTTCAATGGAATTCGTATACGGTCTTCCACCCGACAATAGTCGGAAGACTGGAATAGTGGTCTTTGTAGACCGTTTCAGTAAGATGGTACATCTTACTGCAGTATCAGCGAATGTAACCGCCGCTCAAACAGCGCGGATATTCGTTGATACGGTATTCCGTTTGCACGGAATGCCGGAAGACATTGTCTCGGATCGAGATCCGAGATTTACAGGACGCTTCTTGCAAGAAACGTTCTCATTGTTGGGAACCCATTTGAAGATGTCAACTGCGGACCATCCGGAAACGGATGGGCAGACGGAACGGGTTAACCGCGTTCTCGGAGACATGTTGCGATCATACGCACATGCCTTTGAACAGTGGAGTGACTACCTGTCACTCACTGAATTTTCGATTAACAATTCGGTGCATGCTTCAACTAAGCATACACCGTTCTACGTGAATGCGTTAAGGCATCCACGAACCCCAGCTTTACTTGGCGGTACGCCAAATCTAAGTGCGGGAGGGACCCGCTCAAATTTTGAGCGAGTCAATGCGCAAGTTGCAACTGCAACTTGTGAACAAAACGATGGCCCTCCTACTGAAAATACAGTAGAAGCGGAATCAGCTTCAATTGAAACTGAAGCTGCATACGATGAATATGTGTCTGCAGCCATTGCTGCAGACAACGAGGACAATGCACCTACTGCTGATAAAGCAGTAGATGAATTCGTATTACAGCGCCAAGCTGTAATACGCTATGTAAAAGATGCACTTGCCTCTGCTTTTGATAAGCAGAAGCAAAATGCAGATAAACAAGGAAGGAAGAACAAAAACTCCTTTCTTAAAGGTGAATTAGTATTATTAAGTACTACTAATTTGCCTACACATGCAATAAGCAACTTCCCTACACGGAAGTTGCTTCCTAAGTACATTGGACCTTTCAAGGTCCAAGAGATTCGGGGGAATGCCTATACCTTAGACATTCCCACAGCAATGCGGCTTCACCCAACATTCTATGTTGGGCGGCTCAAGCCGTATCACTCGTCTTCGTCTTACCACGAGACGCAGAACCACGGGAGATGCCGTGCTTCTCCAAGTCTCCCAAGAGAGACTTGTAATCGGCCTCCAGCCGTTGGTGAGCAGAGCGGAGAGTCGTTACCTCCGCTTTCGACTGCTCAAGATCAGCCGTGCGCCGATCGAGCTCTCCCTTATAGCGGGAAAGCTCAATGTACAGAAGATCATTCTTCTGCTGGAGGGCAGTGTGCGCCCCGAGGATGTCGCGGACATCCTCGCGAAGAGACCGATATGTCTTCACACAGTGAGACATATCGCTGCTCAAAGAGGAATAACCCTCCTCGAGCTTGCGGAGCAAAGAACCATGCTCCGCAACAACAACGGCGAGGGAATTCTCAAACTCCGCCGCCCCTGATTGATAATCAGGGGAACAAGCGATATATCCTCGAGCGCTTGATCTCGAAGCGCTCGGTGCCTTCGAAGAAGGGGCAGCGTACCTAATACTTGGTACGCTGGCTGGGATCTCCCCAAGAGTTAGACTCTTGGGAGCCGATTGAGGTTCTGAGGGCCGACGCCCCAGACCTATTGACTGAGTTTGAGAAGGATTCTCAAACTCATAATGCGAAGTAGCATCAACAGTAGGTGTTGATGCATCCAGGGTATCAATTAAACCCTGAATTTCTGCGGGTACGGAAAAACCACCGTACCCCCGCAACTCCTCCTCTGACAGACGAGGAGCGCCCTGCGTACACCGCGGTCAAACGAGGTCAGAAGGGACACCACACTTTAACCCTTCTTTGATGCAAGCAAAATGGATGTATTCCATTTTGCCTGTTCGTGAGTGCTTTAAAAAGCGCTCGCGCATTACGTAAACTTTATTCACGTAATCATCTGGTCTTTTGTTGTAGTTGTCAACAAAAGCATTCCAACTCTGAGTCAGGGCGTCTTTATCGTCCCTGTTCTTCCTTGACCCTTTCCGGCTCGAATAATATCGAACCTGGAAAAAGAGGTCAATAAAGTACAGACTTCTATCGTCTGTACTTCGATCGAATCGACGTGACTGGATGTCTTCGCAGTCATCCAGCACGTTGATATCGAACAACGCATACTGGCAGTCCCGTTTACGGTGACCGCCACTGTTGGGGGCAATAGCCCATCCAGGGGTCCAAAACCCCACTCTATACGGAACATGTGGTTCCGTACGATGATACGCTTTAGAAGCGGCAGGCGCCGCTTCTGTTCGAGCTCTTTTAGCAGGCGGAGCACCGCCTGCTTCAACACCACGCGCCGGGGTTAAATCACCCCGACGTGGAGAAGTACTTGGTCCAGGTGGGACTCTGCGTTCCCGCAACCACCTGTGATAATCTTTGTCGCTGTCATAGCTGACAGCGACACCCGAGTCGTCATCGCTGTTAGGCGATGAGCACCTAGCGAGTTTCGACTAGCTAGATCCTTTAGTGGGGACATCTGTATCCCCATCACTTTGTTCGGAGTCAGAACTCCCGAACATGGCCCTCTTGGCAACACGCCATTCGGAAGTTGCCATTGTGCGAGATGTTGCATTAGCAACATCTCTCTGTTTCTTGTCAGATGCCGCCTTAGCAGCATCTGTGGTCGAAGACGGTACGTCTTCCGACCTTTGCGTAGTTGACGCTGCTCATGCAGCGTCACTGTTGTCACTCAACACCTCAGCACCTAGTGCTGAGGCGGAGGAAGAAGCTCCTTCATTGTTTTCAGCAGCGCTCTTTAGAGCGCCGCCGCCGTGTGTCTTGACCATCGAGTCAATGGTCAATCAGTTGGTGAATGAGAAATTCTGACCAACAAGTGCCACCCATGATTGGCCAAAATAATAATTATTATTGGCCAACCACCTTAAGTGGGGGGTGATGTAATGGGGTGCCATTACTTAATAGATATTCAAGTTAGAATATCACAGTTTAATTTCAGACGCGTTGTCTGAAATTTAAATAAGAGATTATAAGTTATTATAATCTAAGAAGGAAAAGTCGATTCGGTATAAATACCGAATCTTGCAGGTTAACTAATAGTACAGTTAGTTAAAGACTTGATATTATTATATTAATTAGTTAGTTACTATACTATTAGCCTCTAAACCACCCATTAAATAAACACTCTTAATTTTGCGTTCTAGAACATAAGTGAATATTAAAATATTTACTTTTATTATAGGATTAGTTGTTACTAACTAATCCTGCCCTAATTGTATTGCGCGCTTCCTCGCAAAATACAGTGTAAGCCTGTAACAGGATCAGTCCTGTTACATAGAGGGTACCACAATTTTTTTCGGTACAATAATCGGTACAAAAGGTGGTACGATAGTGGGCACCACAGTCGGTACCGCAGTTGGTACCCAGACGGTACAACTGTTGACACAACGGTGGCGGAAAGGGACGAGGCGTGGATAGGACGTCTCAGACGATACGACAACTGGCACGGTTACCCGACGGTAACCCGAAGGTAAGTGGTTGAATGGTCGACAAAATGCGTAGGAATGGGTAGTTCTGATTGGTTGATATTAGATTTTTGGTAGATATTAGGATATAAGCAATAATACAGTTCTCCTTTTGCGTACGATCGCGCCGATCTTTTACAGGGACGGCAACTTAGGGCCTCCCTTCTTCTACTAAATACTCTACGTCCCGGGCGGGAGCACTTAGTGCATTTTTGGCCCACCGGTAGGCGTAGAGTGCGAGAGCTCACCTGCATCTCCGCCCGCTGTGTCAGCGGTTCTTCTTTTAAAGTTTTTTTGGTCTCGGGAACGTGATCGAGCAGTTCGCTCTCACCTCTTCCCCTACTGGTCCACGTTTTGTTCCCTAGTGTTCGGCTGCTTTAAGCGCCCCACGGGAACACTAGGCGGATTTTTAGTGGTAATCGTCGATCAGCTCGTCGAACGCGCTGATCGACCGTCCCTCTAAAGCTTAAGTCTAGAATACAAGGTATTTTGGGGTATTCTATTGACGGGTTAAGCTTAAGGATGCTCTGTGATCGGGCAGTGAAGATTTCCGCTGCCTGATCGAGTACCCCTTCGCCGGTCAACACCTGATCGACACATTGCGACTCGCGACCCGCACTCAGCTGCTCAAAACTCGCGCCAACTAGCTGATCAGTGACTTTTAGTACCTGATCGCGCCTGATCGAGTCTGATCACCGCTGATCGACGACTCTTAGTGCCTTCCCAAGCCTGATCACAATTGAATAGCCTGATCGCACGGGATTTAAGCTTGGTTGCGCCTGATCATCGCCTGATCGCATCAGTCGACTCATCTCAAGTCAACTCAGTCTTGCCACAAGGAATTGTAGTGTGCCATCCCCGCCACCTGGAGAGCGACTCACGCCTAAGCCGTCGGGTACACAAGGTGAGCAGAAGCATAAGCAGTCAAGGACAACCGGAGGACCCCCTTCGTCAGTCGGCAGTCCGGGCGCCGTGGTACCGCCTGATCAAGCCTCAAAAACTTTGATCAGCCGCTCCACCACAGTGGAAGTTATTTTTGACCCAAAACCATAAAAGACCGAATGATTTCCAAAAGAAACAAACGCATTTGTGCCCTTTTGGACGGCGATGACGACGAAATTGTCTACCTGCAGCTAGCCAGCATGACAGCGGCAATCTTGGTGTCTCGTAGTGCAGAGTCAAGAATACACGGACCGTTGGTCGCAGGCACACCAAGCGGGGGCACATTGAAGGACATCTTCGGCTCTTCAACGTCTACTTTGCCGAAAAGCCCATTTACGCTAAGGAATATTTCCGCCGCAGTTCGCATGCACCGACGTCTCTTCTTGCGTATTGGTCCAGCTTAAACCACGAGTATGTCCGCCGGGTTTCGCGTGCGCCGACCTCTCTTTTTGCGTATTGTCCAATATTTCGAGAGCCATGATGAGTACTAGGGGAAGAGTATCATCACAAGGCTGGGACACAGCGCTACTCAGAAGTGGCTTGGGGGGCTCCGTTGGAAGAGGAAGTAGCTTGGGATTCCGGAGGTATGTCTTCAAAGAGAAAGAGGCGCATGTCGGTAAGAAATGCGCGTCAGACTAGTGAATAGATCTAGGACAGCCGTGGTGGGGAGACTGGCCAAATTTGGCCGGAAATATAGTAATTTACGCCGAAACCCAAATTTTGGAATAGGCATAGCACGTCCAATGGAGCACCGTTTTGGGCCATAATGGCTACATTTTAGAATAGAAACGCGTTTAGCCGCTCCGTTGAATATGCGCTTAGGCACCATTTGTACCTGGCCATCCGAATTATATCCACTATATTGTGGTGGAGTCAAGTTCAAAATCGAACACCGTAGTGTCGAGAACCTGACCACCATCGTGTGGTGGAGTCAAGTTCAAAATCAAACACCGTAGTGTCGAGAACCTGACCACCATCGTGCCCGGTCTTCCAACTTACGGGGGGGGTACCCCACGAACCTTCGCCTTCGATCCGATCGGATCGTCCGCTGCTGGCAGACTACCGATCATCAACACAGGACGCCTGGTCCGATTTGTTCTTCATCTCACCTTGTGTACCCGATGGATTGGGCTGGTAACACACTCGGTGGATCGGTGCTGGGAATTGACTTGTCGTCTAAATGTGGTAGACCGTGCTGGGTAGTGTACCCGGGGCGGAACTCTTCACCCTGGGTACGGGTAGACCAGTTATACTTGGAGTGAATATACTCCAAAGAGCAGATCGCTCCACCGATCGTAGGGCCCAACAAATATGCGAATAAAACTCCAATAATCCAATAGGGAGATCCAAATGAGAACGTGATACACTCCACGAACGATATATCTACGTAATAATCCAAAAGACTTAGTAACACGTTACAAACGTGCGTAACTTGAACTTGAGAGGTCGACCAAAGTGTACTCCCGTAGAGGGACTTCCGGCGGGCCAAGTGCGTCTGTAACGCGTCCCGGCCGGGTATAATGATCTGGAGGGGGTAATTCGACCCTCCGCTCCGAAACACTCTGCGGTGTGCAGAGGCGACTGATGTACAGGGCGAAACGACCTCCAGTTGAGTTAAAGGCCCAACAGTTAAGACGTAAAACCAAAAACGATCTTAGTAGTCGAAACCAAAACCAACACCCTAGGGTCCAAAATCAACACTAAAACTCCCTACCCCCTAAGGCCTCAATATGTACACACATGAAAATATGTAAGTACACGCAATCTCATGTGACTTATCCAAATCCGTGTTCTTGACACCTCTTGCACATGATAGGCTTAAAAACCTCCTGGATTTCCACCAATCCGATCGCCGATAAGCCGATCGGTCTGCTGCTGACCGGAAACGACCATAATTCTTGAGTTCGCTTCACCACAGCCGCCCCTGAGTCCTGTCGCAGCCGCGCAACGGTAGCGGCCCGATCTCATCATATCTATATCTTCATAGAAGCGGAATTCACCAATGGGCAGATCTCCGAGTCCACCTTCACCAGGTACTTGCCTTGCAGACCTGATCGTCTTGTAACCTCTCTTGAAATTCTTTGGTCCAGGCGCCCTGCGTTCCTCATCGCCCCATCTCGATTCGCCGACCCGGTCGGCCCAATCTGACAGCCTTCACAGCACTCCAGGGTCCGACACATCGGACAGGCATCAGATCGAGGTCGACCAGCTCCAGAAAACGGTCCGGGAACTCCAGTCCCAGTTAGACATCAAAGATTCTTCACTCCTGCAACTGCGGAAGGAGGTGGATACGTTGATCCCCATGTCCACGAAGTTGCAGGAGGTGACCACTGAAAACGCACGTCTCCGGGCCCAGATCGTCCAACAAGCAACGCAAGGTAGGCCGATCGGTCTGTTTCCATTTTGGGTATGGTCTGACCCGCCTTTGCATGTAGATCGGTTGCCCGCCGACATCGCCAAAACGTTCGACGACTTATTCACGGCTGATCGGCAGTCGCATGATCATTGCGATCAGCTCCGACCGATATTGAACGGGCAGATCGGCGCACGGCACGATCTGTCTCGCTTGGAGGCCTATAGGTCGCACCTCCTGGAACAGGTCGCGGTGGTCGACAGGCAGAGGTTGGAGGACCAGTCCGATCGGACCTTGCTCCGCACCCAACATGGTGACCTGGAGAGGCAGATCAGCGAGTTACAGGTCGTGGTCCGGGAGCAGATCGGGAAGGTCGAGTCTTTCCAGACCCGATCGGACGCCTGTACCCAGGAATCAGATCGTCGCTGGGAGGCCGTGAACCGGTACTACCAACAATTGACGGACTTGTTGCACCGGAGTCCGGCAGCCTGCTCTCGCTCTGACCAGTCTACATCGGCCGTTCTGGTCGATCTGCATCAAAATCGGACCCGAAGCCACTCATTGGCCAAAAGAAATCACCCCGAAATTTTTTTCCCGAAAACTTCCAAGAAGCGTAATGACGCGTCGAAGGGCTCAAGGGCGCGGGGCATAGCGCGCGACTCCGAACTCGAGGAGAAGCGAGCGGTGCCCCAGAAAAAAAGCCAAGACGCTGGCGCATCTCTCAAGCCCCAGATCGGACGCAGGCGACAAGTCTATCCCCACCAAATCTCGTGCGCCCTCGCGCCCCCGCGCCGCTCATACCAAATGTATAGAGGTCTCCTCCGGAGGACTCGGGGGGGGGGGCGGATCGAGCGATTCCAAGTTCCTGATCACTGCGTTATCCAAGTCCCGGTCCGACCAACGCCGAGGTTCCGTTCCTTCGAAGCCTGCATCGGGGGCTAATAAGCCGATCAGCTCCCAGGGTGATGGTGCTGCACCGACGCGCGGGTCGACCGGATCGGTACCTTCGTTCCAGCCCGGAACATCTGGGCTGCGCAAGCACGTACGATTGAAAGGGTTGATGACCGGAGATCGACCTCTCCCATCGCTGACTTCGGATGTCATTTCGCCATGGTCATCGTGGCAGATCCGTAGCTTGTACCAGTCTGCCCTGACGAAGCAGATATTATCTCGATCTCTATCGCGCCCGGACTCCTGGCTTTTTCCTCCAGCTCCCAAGGCTCCTGACGATCCTGCATGGCGGGCGGACCTGGTCACAGCACCACAAATCGCCCGTCTGTACGCAGATGAGCCGTGGAAATGTGTTCGTCCGCCCCAATCTGGGGTCCATGTTTGCGTCGACTGCGTGGATCGACTCGTTCTTAGGTCGAGTGAAGGCCTTCAACGAAACTTACATCCAAGCGATCTGGGAGTCTACGCACTATCTAGTGCTTCCTGATCGAGCGCAATATGATCAAGGCCTGATCGCGTTCCAGCGAAACCTAAGAGGCGCCGGAGTCGGGCAGGCGAGGCCTGGCAGACCCTATACCAGTTCGTTCTGGGAGGGATTCTCGCCCGCGAATGCGACCACGACATCTTCTTATATCCTGTGGTTCTCCATATGGCCAAGCGTCGGGTTGAGAAATCCGGGGTGCTAGCTGACGACGGCGCCTGGTATTCCGGTCTTCATTGTGACGAGCCGGTCACAGACCTGAAGGACGCTTCGGCCCAGATCGATCGGAAGGAGCCCTGGCGCAATCAGTACCAGAACAAGATCGGAGACCATCCGGCGCTGACTATCGGCCGTCTGTGGGGTGATAGCGATTCTTGATGCGGCAGTTAGCTGACCAGATAATCCATAATATATGTCTTCATTTTCTTAAAATTCCTAATCATCTGATCCCTTAATCAAATCTCGTCACTTTCTCCAAACTTGCACCATCACGTTATCATACACAGTTTCCATCTACATTGCAAAAAATCATCACCACGTTCGTCATTCCACTACTCCAGTTCATCACAGTTCATCACAAAATTCACAATAATTCAGACCTTACACATATTTACACCGATCGATATACTGATCGGTGCTACTGTGTGTCTTGGTCTTCGTCTTCATGAGTCTGTATCACTGCGAAACGATTCCGACTGACTCTTTCTCGCTCGAACTCTCGTAGCAGTGACCCACAATTTAGATAGAGTTCGTCGATCCAAGTTTCTTCGTCATGATCCTTCCAGCGGACCAGATATTTTCGGTGGGTGCGACCGAAACGGGTCTTCTTGAACAATCGAACATCCAGCACTTTTTACACCTCGAATTCGTCCTCTTCAAAATGGCCTTTCCCAACTGTCCTCCGGCAGCAGAGCCTCATCGAAATCGAATCTCTCCGCTTCGTCCACCAGACAGGGCATTTTAGGCCGATCGGAGAATTCTCTGACCAGCTTCAGCTTGGACACGTGCACGATCAGAAAAACTTTGTAATCCGTGCCGATCGTGATCAGACGGGCAGCATGCTCACCGATCAGATCTGCTACACGAAAGGACCGTGCCACATATGCGCCAACTTCTTCGCATAGCCTTCCTTGACCCGATCCAGGTATAACCATACCCTCGCCCCTGGTTCAATACCAGGAGGTCGGACCTGATCGTTATTCCGATCTACTCGATCTTGTGTGGCCTGACGCAACTTTTCATTGACGACTTCTTTCGCATGCTGGTAATGCTTTTGGACCTGCATACGCCAACGACGGGCATCGCGATCGCAGTCCGAGTGCAGTCGATCGGTATCGCCGCTTCAAGTGTCGATCGAGGGTCCCATCCATACGCCAGATAAAAGGACGTTTCTCCTCGTACCTGATCGGTTGAAGAGTTGAGTGCGAATACCAGTCTCTCTGCATACTCGTCCCAGTCTCGTTGGTCCGGATCGGCCACATACATCTTGATCGCCCTTGTTATTGTCTGCACCATGCGTTCAGCCGATCCGTTCGCTTGCGGGAGATATGCCATCGTCGCGCTCAGCTTCTGGCCTAGAATAGTATTGAGCGATCGGAACAACTCAGCCATAAAACCGGGTTCCCGATCGTGTCTGATAACCTCACTGGCGCCGAACCTTCTGAACACGCATTCTTCGTAGCTCTGGGCGATCTGCTCTGCAGATCGGGATGCACTAGCCTTTGCGATCACAAGACCGGTGAACAGGTCGACCCAGATCAGCAGCTCGGTGTTGCCGCGCGTCGATCTGGGCATCGACAGTATGTGATCCATTGCTATCACCTGGAAAGGGTAAGTAGCCTCGATATTCCCGGGCGATCGCCCCTTGATTATCGTTCTGCCCTTTCCGGTCTCGCAATCTGTGCAACAGACCACATATATCTGCACGCTCCGAAAAAGTCCTCTCCAGTGAAAGTGGGCCCTGATCTTGTGGTTTGTCCTGCCTACGCCCTGATGTCCCCCTTCTAGACTCGCATGGTAGTGATGAAGGACATCCGGTTGTAGCAACTCTGGGATCACCGGTTTCGCCAGTCGATCTCGATCGGCACTGTCTTGGTCAACATCACGGCAGTAATATAGCAATCCATTGTCATCCACATCGTAACTGTCCGCGATCTTGGCACACTCTTTCGCTTGATCATTCGTTAACTTAGACAGTTTACCGCGCAGATATGCTTTCAGGTTGACAATCCACTCTTCTTCGCTCTGCGCCTTGAGGATCCGTTCCGGCCTTAGCTGTTGCACAACGCGCTCACTCAGCTTTTCCTTCGGGAACGATCGGCGAGACTTCTGAGTTCGCGATCTAGTCTCCGCCATCACATGTACCTGATCGGGGCCGTAATTGGGATTGATCAACTCCGGGAGCCTGTTTATATCCATAAGTTCAAGTAGAACGGCCTCCTCGGTGATCGTCACCACGATCTGGTCCCGCATAGCTCAGGTCGCGAGGTGGTCGGCGCTTCTGTTCCAATCCCGTTTCACGTGCAATAATTCGTGGTTGGGGTAGTCTTTCAGCGCCTTCATAACCCGATCATTCAAAAACTTCAGCCGTGGTGACTTACAGTCGATCTCCCCGGTGATCTGCCTTATCACTAGGTTGAAGTCACCACATATGATGACCCGACCTTTCTTCTGTGATGACAGCAGATCGATACATAGAAGGAGTCCCCGATATTCCGCCTTATTGACCGTTATTTCCGGCGTAAAATCAGCGGCGGCTGCTACTATAGACCATTGTGGTAACTTCCACAGTATGGCACTAGAGGAGCCGACCTTCTTCTTCACGCTAGCCGATCCGTCGAAACTCAAGACCGGTAGTTCCTCATCCCGATCGACGATCGGCTGCGGCCGTGATATTGATTGTCGGGGTTGCTTCCTTGGGGCAATCGCCATCAGAGCTTCATCCACTTTAGAACGAGAAGTGATACTGGCAGCCAATGTGCCCAATATCTCTTCCTCTCCCTTGGTGCACTTGACGACCTCGAGGGACCACTGTGACAGGATCGCTGACCATCTGCCGAGCCGAACGTCCATCCCATTGGCGGATAACAGCCAGGACAATGTCGAATTTCTTGATAGGACCTTTACAGGTCGGCCGACCAGCAGGTTATAGCACACATCCAAAATCCGTAGTAAAGCCAGAACTTCCTTTTCGGCGATCCCATAGTTGACTTCGTTCGGCTTCAACGTCCGGCTCGTAAAAGCGACCGGGTGGTACACTCCATCATGTTCGTGCGCTAGAGTGGCAGAAATGTCCCACTTACTAGCGTCCACAATGACGATCGGCATTTTTTCCGGATCGAAGTGTCTTAGAATCGGTTCCGTCGCCATCTTAGCCTTCAACATACCGAAAGAAACCTGTGCATGCTTCATGTAGTCATCTGCCTCCACCGGCGGAAAATCTGCAGGCAGATCGGAGTCGCAGCCCTATTGTAACGTTGCCCGATTTCCTTCGCGCAACATATGGTAGTCGACTTCCCGGAGCTCGTACAGCACGGCCGCGTAGACGGCGAAGTCTTCAATGAAGCGGCTGTAGTAATTCAGGCTCCCTAGGAAGTATTGCATTGCCTTCAGAGATCTGGGAAACGGGAGGTTGCTCAGTGACTCCAGATCCTTAGGATTAGCCTCCAGCCCACTGATTGACACCATATGACCTAAATAGGCGACCTTGGGCATGCCCCAAAAACTCTTTACAGCACTGATCGACAGGTTCCAGCGATTTCACGTCCCCAACAACCGCTCAACCTTCTCGCACATATCGTTCCATGACGAAGCAGGGATCAGTATGTCGTCGATATACGATCGCCTCCCTAGAACGGACGGTCTCCTTTCCCTATCGGGTTCACCCTATGTAAATACATCATAGTTTTCGGTGGGGTCCCGATCGGTACTGATCTTGAAATGTCCAAATAATGCGTTGTCGATCAGCCTCTGGTAGATCTGGGGCGCGTTATTCAAACCGAACGGCATACGGTTCCACTCGAACAGACAGAACAGCGTAACAAATGCGGAAATCTCGCCAGCCCGGTCTGTCATCGAAACCACCCAAAATCCACTTGCCATGTCCAGTGACAATACCATAGGGTCTTGTCGAGATCTTCTAGCAGATAGCTGATCAGCGGCATCGGGTACACCATAAGCTTGTTCAACCGATTTACCAACCGATAATCGATACACAACCTGATGTTGAAACCGTTCTTCTTGATCACAATCACGATCGGCGAGGCCCACGGCTAGGTCGACGGCTTAATAATCTTGGTAGCCAACAGTGCTTTAATAAGAACAAACAAATTTTCGCGGTACTGTGGCGCCACACGTTGGCATCACTGGGCGATCGGCTTGGCATCACCCACGTCAATGTCACAGATCGCTCCACGAGCAGCAGGGGGTAAGAAATTGCCTTTCCCGACCAGCAGATGTTTTTTCTTCCATATGATCTTCTTAAGCTGCTCGATCTGGTCGGGACTGCTAACATCCCGATCACCCAATTCTAGATCGTCCAAGGTGACCTCGGGCGGATCGGGAGACACTTCAAGGACGACTGCCATCTGGCTCTCCAGCTCCTGAATGTACTGATCCCCGCCCTCATGCATGCAAACTTGATCGTCTTCCGGGGCAATATCACCCAAACCGTCCTGACCGGTTTCACACTGCTGTTCCCGATTGGCGGGCTGCTCTTCAACGACATCGATCTGCTTAGGCGCGCCATCGTGGTCCGCCCAGGCAAAACCATGTTCCTTTTTTTCTGTTTCTGTTTTCGGCTCCTCTGTAGCCTGTTCTTGTGAAAACACCATGTTGACGAACCTTGGCTCATCTGCTTGATAGTCCACCGTGTCCGGCGACTGCGGCGCCTTTCTTCGAACCAACATCTTCTTCGGGGTTGCATCGCTGGGTCGTTCTACCATAGGTGAGGTGTCTTCTTCCACCGGTCCATCATTGCTGACCAGATCGGTGGTCGCTTGGTATGCCAAGTTCTTCCACTCGACATACCGTCTCGATCCGATCGAGACGAACCCCGCCTTTCTTTGCACCTTCCCTTCCGCTAGCCACATGCCAACAATAGTATTGTTGTCGGGTGTAAGCGGCTTGTCACCGATATTAGTGAGTCGAACGTAATCAAACCGGCCGGCGCTCTTCATAAAGGTCGGCACCCACCGGTCGCCCCTGGTCACCCATAACTTCCTTGATCGAAAACCTTTATCGACCGGGGTATCAGCGGATCAGCCGACCGGAATGGTGACTTCTTGATCCCACCTGACCAGATCGGTGTGCGATCCGTACAGGGGCCGCCTACCGGATAACTGGATCTGGACCTCATCCGGGAGTGTAAACACTCCATGAGACAGATCTAGGCGAATACCCGCCTGCACCATAAAATCCATGCCCAACAGGGCATCCTGACCGGCCAGCTTGCCAAACCAAGCGCTGACGAAGTAAACCAATGAACCCGATAGGGTGATCTTCACGCACGTCCTTCCTTCGGTCATGTAAGAATTTTCCCCAATTCCAACGCATTATCGTATCTGGGTATCTTCTATACGACATCCGACCTTACGAGCAAAGGCGGAGTCGATAATCGAGACTTCGGCCCCAGAGTCGAACAACATCGTTGCCTTCTGGTTATTAATCTTACCACAGGCTTTCGCCTGCTTAAACCATTTGTCGGGCGCATGATACTTCCAGTATCCGCGAGACTCCCCAGGCAGCAGATCCAACTGCATGACCACCTTCGATCGTGAATATTCATCGCTCGTGAGATTGTAGACCGGATGATCCCGATCGACGCAATTGAGAACAGAACATGTAGTGTCGGTTTTATTCTACTTGCCGACATATGCATAGATGCCAAACGTAGATCGCTCGGCTCGACCCAGATTCCAACCTGGCGAGCGTTCTAGTTTAACATCTTCTCCACGTCAGGTGGAAGCATACCCGCGTGCTTACCCGGCACATACCACTTGCGCATCAGATTGAAAAACTCTTCAATCTTGCACTGGCCGGCCTCGTGGATCTCTCCACATGACTTGCACACGAAGAGGAAAAGATCGGTGGGGTGGCCGCGTCTTTCGCACTTTTTGCATGTGTACTTCTTCCAGCAGTCCCCACCGTCACGCTTGCTCGACCCGCAGTGAGAACACTTCTTGCGAGGTCGGTCCGGGTCGGACTTATTCCCACTCCTGCCCTTCCGATCTGCCTGGTTAGGCGTCGATCTGGTTCTTGGGGCAGGTTCCGTGATGAAAACGTGGCGACACTGGTCCTCATCCGACTCCCGACAGGACAGGTCGCTACTTTCTTCTTCCGACCCAGTGCTGTCTTCAGTCACAATCGCCTTGACAGCACGGGCCGATCTGGTTAAGGGTCTCTTCACAGGGTCGGTCTGGGTCTTCGATCTGTTGCGACCCGATCCAACGGCGACCTTCGCCTTCATACTGCGCGAGTGTTGCAACGTTCGCAACGTCTGCTCCACTTCTCCCACATCCTTTAGGCGCAACAGGTTGAGCTGATCTTCCAGCTCCTGGTCATCAAGGGTACTAATATAGTGACCCACGTGTTCCAAAGCGGCCCGGTCGGCGGGTTGCCTTCCTTGATCACTATGCCGGCGCGAATTGCAGCCACATTCAGACGGTGTAAGTACTCGATCGGCGTCTCGTCGCCCCGCTTCTGCATGTGATGATATTTGCGGGAGCTGGAGAATCCAGAGTTGTATTACTGCCCCTCAAACTCTGAACATAGCAGGTCCCAGTCAGATCGGACATCCCGACTCAACTGTTGGACCCAGTTCGAATCCGGTCCTTTCAGCAGATCTCTAAAGATCAAACACCGTTCCTTTTTTGGTGTCTGATCCCGTAAGAAAGCAGACTTGACCCGACCAAACCACGACCTGGCTTGCTCTTCATCGGCGTCCTTGCCAGTAAAGTCCTTGAGGTCCGTAGTCGCAGCCATACGAATACGTGGGATCGCGGCAGATCCAAGATCAAATGCGGTCGTAGAGGCTAGGTTGACCTTACGCGTTCTGCCCGCCCCTGCACCGTCTGACCCATAGTGGTCATCCGGATCGCCGACCGACTCCATGCCGTAATCGCTATTCTTGCTTGATCGGCGCGGTCGGGCTGGCTGCGGCTTGCGTCTTCCTTTGCCAACTGGTTTACCACCTCGAATAGCCTTATCCGCTGATGCCACTGATTCCATATCCACAACCGGCAAATATTGACATTTTGCCGGGCAGATCGGTCCTGGGCATGTGGGCGGGGAGGCGATCGGCATCGGTCTCCCATGAAACGCTCCATCATCGCTTCAAACATGGCTTGGACGTTAGCTTGGGTCGAGGGCAACGTGTTGATATCCTCCTTCGGAGGTACTGAAGCCTGTGGGGGCTCCTGGGGACCCGACTGGCATGCATCCCCTTGCTGCCGCACGTCCCTTTTATGCTCCCATGGGGTCTGGTCCGGCCCCATGGTCATCCGCTCGACACCGACCTCCAATTCCGATGAGTTATTAGAGGCAGGTGGAGACTGATACAACGACTTATCGTCGGAGCACACATCGTCGTATGCTGCCGTGACTTCAGCGACCTTCAATGCCGCGGTGGGAGTTGGGCGGCCGACCGCCCCCACCAACGGCACCAAATAAATGGTCATGGAGGGTCGACATCGACATCTCCAGCCTCCAAGAACCCAGATCGAATAGTTTCTGTATGCTGGAGAGGTTTCGCACTTTCATGCCGACCTCGGCCAACATCGCCAGCGTGTTCTTCACCAATAGCAACGGCCGATCGCTTTGTATCGGCTCGGTGGTGGGTCCGAGAAGGCGATCGGGGATCTGGGGGTCTATAATTCGCATGACCTGGTCTTCACAAATAAATCGCTTCAACTCGTGGATCTAATACATCCTGGTCAGGTCTTCTTCTTTGATGACCCCATCCCCGACCTGCGACTTTTCTTCCAAGTCGTCTTCCTCGGACGGCATTATGAGCCTCTGTTTGGGAACCATGGGAGGGTGGACTGGATCGTCTCGATCTGCCTCCAAGTCGTTTTCACTTTTTATTTTCTTTTCGTCAAAATATTCATTCAAATGCATAGTATCAGGACAAAAGTCCTGATCCTTTCCAACTATAGCAAGACCTGCTATAGTCCCGATCGGCTCCGGTGGGAGCCTAATGGGGAGGAAAAAACTTATTAATTCCGTTCTGATCCTCCATCCGTCCAGATAGGACATCGCCATCCTTATCAACAACGAGAACATAAGGCGATAGCCGTGTGGTAAAGTGGAAGCTATATTTACAGTATATAAAAGATGTACTATGGTAGTTATCAATGCTTGGTATATTTTATCTCGCCAAACCCTACATACTAGCACGAGACGTTTGTTACGCTGGTGATTCCTTGAAACACTGAATATTAGTGAAAAAGTTTGTGTCATGCCTTCAATAGGTGAACAATACGAACACTTAGTGTAACACGATGTTAGTAGTGCGAAGCTTGTGTATTCTAGCAAATTGCTTCAATTCATTAATAGTGCCAAGTGATGCTTCCCACATTTTACAAGGTTTCGACACAGATTCTTTAGCTCTAGCATCATGGCAGTGACGCTAAACGCTAAGTTGAGCGTCTTCAGCTGCATAACTGTCTAATTCGAGGTCCAACAACTAGGTGCACTAAGGCACATCAAATAACCAAGTTACCCGACTGTGAAGACGAACTGTCAGCATTGCATAAGGGAGTCAAGACATGGGCGCAACTTACCAACCTAACGGCGGGTCCGTTAATGGCAGTGAAGCCAACGAAAAGTTATTCGCCCTCGGCGTCATAATGCATCACCAAATGGCGCTAGGGCACATGATATAACGAGGCAATCAGACTGTGAAGATTAACTGTCAGCAGTGCATAAGGGAGTCAAGACACAGGCGCAACTTACTAGTACAACGGCGGGTCCGTTCATGGCGGTGAAG
>CM047586.1:8389027-8418917 GCA_026184515.1 Peronosclerospora sorghi | reverse complement strand
GACAACATACTTCGTGGGGTCTCTACCTCCACGAAGCTCAACAGCGTTAGACTCTGAGTTCTAACGAAATTTTTTGACGCTCCTGTGTCAAACAAAGCTCGCATGGGGACATCGCTCCCGTGCGGCTTAACCTCCAGGGTGATAAGAGTCTTACCATCACCCTTCACCTTTTGACAGGACATAGTCCCGTCTGTGGCTATTACCCTCACATGCCCTATGTCGGCATGTGGGATAACATTCCCAGTAGGGCGCCCCGCCCCTACTGGCGATTCTCGTTTTTTGCACCAGCAGGTTGATGTCCCTGTTGGTGTCGCCGTGCAGCGGACGGTTCCGTCCGCTGACTGCGTGGCACCGGACGCGGTGCCATACACTCATGGGCAAAATGCCCCATTTTCGCGCATCTATTGCAGCGAATATTCTTCTCAAATTTCGGTTGGTTCGTGTTCGAAGCAACCGCAACCGATAGGTCCATCGGCTCTGGACCTTCACCGCCCATGCTCTGGCACGGGTGGCTGTTTCTTGAGACGAAGTGTGAGCTTCGTCTGCCTGACTGCTGATTGTTGGCATGCCGTTGCGGCATGTAAAAAGCGAAGGGCTGTTGGGCCCTTCGGCTATACCCAGCAAGCGATGACGCTGATCGCATGCTGAACTCCTCACGGATGCTCATGTCAATGGAATCCCTTAGAGTCTCTGGCGGGTTCCGGTAGAGACTCTGTTTGACGGGACCATCATTGAGTCCCTTCATGAAGCCAGTGACCTGCATAGCAGGGGGAACCGGCTCATACACAATATTTGACAGCAAATATTGCGTCTTCTGAGCGTAAGCTTGGAGGTAAAGCTTACCTTGCCGGAGTTCCATAAACTCCTGCCGACTACTTAGCTCCATTTCTGGAGCTTCAAAGTTGAGCTTTAGCTCAGCTTTAAATTCCTTATAAGTAAGGAGCGCAGAGGCATCAGTGGCTCTGCGACTCATCGCCCATGCCCTGGCTCTGCCGCCTAGACATGTTGTGGCGAAGTACGCCTGTTGACGTTCGTCAACAATATTTTGCGCAGAGATGGCATCTTCCACCTCTGCGAACCATCTACGAAGGGACTCACCCCCTTCGCCGGTAAAGGGCGGTACTCGCGCCTTTACTACTTCAACGCTATGCGTTGCAGGTGCAGTTGCGGTCCGCGCTGCCTCCTGCGTGGGCCGTTCTGACTTTTCTAGGTGGTTTAGCCTAAAGCGGTTCACCACCTGTACCACTTCCTCTGGAGACTTACTCTTGAGGAAGGTAATGATGTCGGTCCCCATAGACCGAATCATTTCCGCCGTCGCGTCCTTACTACGCGACGAGAAGTGAGGGAAGTGTTTATTCACCTCTTCCGGCGTTCTTTCTCGCCTGGCAGCCGACATGTCTCGCGACATGATGCCGAGCGGCTCTTAATCTTCGCTCCGCTAGTTAACTAGCAGAACGGAACTGTGGTCGTTAAGACGGACCTTAAAGTGCTACCAGGTGTAACAGGACTGATCCTGTTACAGGCTTACACTGTATTTGTGCGAGGAAGCGCGCAATACAATAAGGGCAGGATTAGTTGGTAACAACTAAACCTATAATAAAAGTAAATATATTAATATTCACTTATCTGTTAGAACGCAAAATTAAGAGTGTTTATTTAATGGGTGGTTTAGAGGCTAATAGTATAGTAACTAACTAATTAATATAATAATATCAAGTCTTTAACTAACTGTACTATTAGTTAACCTGCAAGATTCGATACTTATACCGAATGGACTTTTCCTTCTTAGATTATAATAACTTATAATCTCTTATTTAAATTTCAGACAACGCGTCTGAAATTAAACTGTGATATTCTAACTTGAATATCTATTATGTAATGGCACCCCATTACACATTGACCTTGGTTCCCTTCTCGGTCACTTAGGTACAAGGCAGTTGATTACGGTTGGCTAAAGTGGTACCTGATTAACTTGTTAGTATTTTACGTACTTTTTTCTTCTTAATTTTGCATGTTATTTAATAAGTGGTTTCTTCATTTGTCTTGGTTTAATTGGTCGGTATTAAAAAAATTACCGCTACGATTTTTATAAGTATTTTACAATTGCTTCTGTACCGGATGAGCCCTGTCATAACTGACTCACATCAGTGTCATTCATAATTGAGACCAAAAGGCTACTTCACCACAGGAAGTGGTACTGTATTAGTGGGTGTGTATGTTGATGACCTACTAGTGACCGGAACCACAGTAAAGGCTGTTGATGTATGTTTCGAAGAGATGAGTGTATTGGAGTTAAAAGACCTGGGTGCCGTGAGAAAGTTTCTAGGAATCAGGATCGAAGGAAACCAGAGGTTTGGATACACGATGGATCGGGAGGATGCTATAGACGAGCTCCTGATCACGTATGAACTTGTAAAAGTTTATGCTGCATGAACGCCAGTGCTGGGTGTGGACAACGTGAAAGAATTCATGGAAAGGTTACCGGTGAGAACAAGAGACAAGTTTCCAAGCATCAAAAGATACCAATCGCTAGTCGGTAGTCTATTGTGGATATCTCGTTGCACGCGGCCTGATATTGCTTTTGCCGTGCACCGTTCAACGAGGCGCACGCACGCGCCCACACTGGGAGACTACAAGGCGGCAAAACGGATCGTGAAATATTTGAAAGGAACAAGGTCCATGAAAATTCGGCTAAACCATGACGACAAATTGCCTATGCCAATTCGCATCATGTGTTTCACTGATGTCAATTTTGCCGCCGACAAGATGGATCGCAAAAGCATTAGTGCCGCAGTGATTTTCGTCAATGGAGTTATCGTTTCGTGTAAATGCAAAAAGCAGAGCACGGTTGCACTGTCCACAGCTGAAGCTGAATTTGTTGCTGCAGCCGTTGGCGGTAGAGAGGCATTGGGATTGCATGAACTGATTATGGGAATTGGTATACCTTCGAGAGCGCCATGGTTGATGAAAATGGACAATCA
The DNA here is from genome assembly GCA_026184515.1 of Peronosclerospora sorghi. Lineage (NCBI taxonomy): Eukaryota > Oomycota > Peronosporomycetes > Peronosporales > Peronosporaceae > Peronosclerospora > Peronosclerospora sorghi. The sequence goes on along the minus strand of CM047586.1, from coordinate 8,415,936 downwards.
GGCAGCCATTAAACATGTGGAGTTCGAAGCTACTGCCGGCAGCACCAAGCACGTTGATGTCAAGTTGAAGTTCGTCAAGGATTTCACTAAGAAGGGTGTGCTTAAAGCAACACATGAGACAAGTTTGGAGATGATAGCAGACCTTTTGACGAAGGACTCAAATGCGCAGCGAATGCAAGACTTGCGAAGATAAATTGGATTATATTGATGACGTTACAGCGCGCGACGTTGCAGGAGGAGTGTCGATTTTTCGGTGTAGCCATATTTAATCATTAAACATTGGCTATGGTGTATCAGGGACGGCAACGACATCGGCGGGGAGTATGTTAGCTCACGGCGACAACTACGTCAGCTGATCCGCGCGTGATCACCTCAAAAAAATTTCTATGCTCCTGCAGGGCGGGAAGGACTATATTGAAATATTGCATTAGGATATTATTGGTATCGCTACGCGGCAAATTCATTTGCGGTCGCCGGGCGAAGAGTTTCTGATTATGCCGCGTGTACAAGGCAGACAACTTGATTTGTTCATGATCAAGACTCATCATGACCGCTTCATGCTGCTCTGCGAGAATGTAACCCACCTAGGCTGACGAAAACACAATGCGATCAAGTAATAGCGCGAAGATTAATCCAATTTTATAGTTGGCAGTCTGGGCGTCGTGTGCGACGCCGGATCGACTACAAAGTTTTTTTTAACAGCACTCCACCACAATGGTGCTTTTTTCCGGATCTGCTGGTCACACGGAATATTACCGAGAAGATTATGATTAAGACGAAGCCGTAATCCGAAATGAATAGGGGTTGGGAAAGCGCAACTAAGGGAAACCATAGTCCACGCAAATAAAGAAAGAAGGGTTGCCGTAATCTTGGTGAGGAGCTGGAAGAAAAAGCTCCCTCTTCCCTGGTTTAGCCGGCAGATTAGAAGAGATCATATAAATCGCGCTACATAGTCGTAAAATAAATTGAAGAACCACTGAAGATACCATTGGGCGTGAATTACTGCCCAGCGCAGCAGAAGGAAAATATTAAGATGAAGATGAGGGTGCCGAATGACCAAGATCAGTCCGATAATAATCATGATCAACTTAACGTCAATTCCACAAGCAGAAGCGACCCTGCTCCAGTAAGTCCTCCAAGGTCGAGACAGGCACTTGATTAGCCAAATCTCGAAGTTCATACTTTGAGTCATACACTTAAGCTGTTGACCAAGTAACTTCGGCTCGAACGCAAGCTATATGCAATGCCGCTATGTAAAAGTTTCCTGTATGGAGAGGACGAACAATTACGGGCCATGAGCCGCCTTCGTGGCGAGTCAATCAGACTCTGTGGTACGAGATGACTACATATAATCAGTCAAATTTCTTCGACCAGTATGACCTGGATGATTTGGCTCAAGATCAACCAAGAACGCCGGTTGTGATAATTACTCAGAAGCATTGTCGCTTGTAGACACAATAATCACTGTTCGCATTCTCCGTCATCAGCGATTAAAAGATTTTGTAGGAAGGTAAGCAGATGAATATCAAGCAAGGACTTGTATTGGCACGCTTAAACCCGGAATTTCTACATGATCGAATACGAAAATACATGGCGATATTGATACTGGGTGATTTATTGAAAGCCGTTTACGTAATCGGTTCCAATCGCTGGATAGAGAAACTTGGAAGAATTGTGAATCCCTCGTCCAGGCCTACCAAGTCGAATTTTGTGGTAATCGAATGCCAGTAGCCCAACCGTATTATTTTACGCACGAAAGATAGTTGACGAAACGCAGCTGGAATATCTCATCGTCTTAAGGTTGCGGGGATTTCGCGCTAAATTTCTTATCAAAGATGTATTATCTGTGGAAAGACGTGAGCATGTACATTTTATCGAAACGGTGCATGACGATTACAGCTTACGCTACTAAGGCAACCGTGAAGACTATCCGAGCATACAAAGGATCAAGAAACTTGTTAACCGGGTCCAGCAGATAAAGGTTGAAGATGGAGAAAACCTATCCACCAACGTCGTCTAGGTAGCCACGAGCACTCGAGATGATCAGGTCTATTCAAGAGAGCATTGATGAATCGTACTCCGATGGAAGCAGTCTAGATGAAGCTGAGGCCTACCGCAGTCTGTTTACAGCCGAAGTATCGAATCGTGATTAGCGAAACACTCATCTGATTGACAAGCCTCGCCAGAGTAAAACGATTCTCCCACTGTGTCAGGCAGGCATGATGATCGCATTTTTTTGGAAACGCCTTGTTTGTCCCATTTACAGGAGAAGAGGACACTCCGATGATCACTGATCACTGCGTGCTTGCGTGTTGAAATTACGAGTAGGTCACCGATAATGCCAACTTATTCTCCCAGAGGTACAAGCCTGATTAATATATCTGAATGTTGCCAGTGGACGCTAAAAAGATGTCGAGTTAGGACACTTCCCAGGTTGGAATATGGATCGAGCGGAGGCGTTCCGTTCTCTGCCTTTTTTGCCTTAGTTGAGAAAGAGTTGATCAGCGTAACATTGATAAGTCCTCAACAAATACACATGATTTGAAGACTGGTCAAGCTCCTATGATTGCAAGTGATCCTGTTGTTGAATTGGCTAGATCAGAGGTGATCATTTCCGTGGATATTGGGACTACCATGTACGTACCTGGAACGTAGAGTAGACGACAGGAAAGATCACCAATGAAGAAGCTTCGTTATTGTTCAACTCATGTGCCCAAATATCGAGCATTTGCTGGTAGGTTGCGCGCCACGCTGATTTGAGACAACGCAAACAATAGGCAAAAGCACCTACCTCGCTGATGGTTGCACCAAGTTGAAGACTATCCTCGCTGGAACATTAGTATATGATGTTCATGTGTGGCTTGGAAAGAACACGCCATATTCGGAATGAATCTCATCGTTTACGCTGGAATACGACTTGATCTGGCTCATGGATCACTATGTCTACAAATTTATATATATGAAGTTAAGAGACAGCTGACAAAAGACGGTTTTCTATGGAGCCAAGTGAAATTCGTGAAGATGGTTCAGTATGTAGAATATTCGCTACAAGGCAAATACATGCTCCAACTATGACCAATTGGAACCTAGCCATGAAGATTGCAAAACACTTGAAGGGAACCAAGTCACATAAGTTGACTATGAAGAAGTCTAAAGACAGCTCAAAGTTTTAAGATTGCAGCATACAATGACACCGACTACGCAAGTGCAAAAGAAGACAGAAAATTAACTACTGGTGGTTTGATTTTAATCGACGGGATGCTAATGGGCTCGATTTGAAAGATACAAGCTGGAGTATCACTTTCAATTATGGAAGCCGAATATTATGTGGCGTCGACAAACGTAGTAGAATTGCTCGAAGAAGTTGGGTTCAAGGCCAAGCTGCCTAAGAAGATTTGCATGGATAACCAAGCTGCAATCAAGATCTTCAAATACTTAAATGCAACTCGAAAATGGATCATGTGGTTATACTATTCATTTTTTTCAGAATTAAGGACGGCTTATAGAGGCTAAGTACGTTGAAACTAAGGACATGCTAGCGGATGGACTAATCAAGGCATTGGAAGTACCAATATTTTAGGAGTTCCGAAGTGCGATCGGGTTGCAACAAATTTGATTGTCGAAATTCACATTGATTAGAAGTTGAAAATACGAACTTAGCCGGTTTATATTTAAAATCGGTATAAAAGAATGCGGCAATTTACATTTTTAGCAATCGAATTTGACCCCTTTAGGTGATTTCGTCACATTATACTTTCTGAAATCAACCAACTTGGTTTGGCCCGGGATCGAACCCGGGACCTTCCGGTACCTCAGTGAGTAGTGAAGCACTCGACCACGGTCGGATTTTTTTACCCCTTTAGGTGCTAAAGTTGGATACATATATTTAGTGTTAGTTACATAATTGATATAGTAACGCAATAACGTTCAGCACATAGCCTCATGCATATTTTCATGTTAGTAAAGATAAGCACTTCTTTATACACATTTAATTGAGCAAGTCCTTGACTTGGTTATCTTCATCTACTGTCTACAAACTGTCTTGGGGTGTTGTTTGATTAATCTGGACAGCGCAAGTTCCGCGTCATTACGACGAATGTGCAAGACAATGCGCCCATCCTTCATTGTTAGCACATTCATTTTGGTACGTGGACGTGACCCAAGCTGCGTACGCGACGACGTGTCCGCTCCTTGCAGTTTCACTATATACAGCGAGGGACCAAAATATGGGACACGACCAGCAATCTAGTTCCGAGTTACGGAAGAAAAGTGAGATTTGATGCTCTTTTGAAAAGATCTCATACCAAAAAAGCGTTATCATGTCGTAGAAGCAAGGGAAGTTAAGCATATTTGAACTGAAAACTAGTATTCGCATTTAATCAAACACTTTGCTACCGACGCGTGTTTTTTGTAATATACCGATTGTGTGTTTAGACAATTTTAATTGTACAACATACTTGGAAATTAAGTACAGATAATTTTTTTGCGATTGAATGTATCATAAGGAAACAAATAATAGGTTGTTCAATGAATTACGTCAACCTTCACAGAAATTATAATGCCAAAAGAACGATCTTTGACATTGAAAAGATCATTGAGTGCGTGAAATTGATCACGGAAATATGGTAATTTCGACCTAGAGTTTTTGACATTAATTGGACATTCAAAAGGTTTACCTAATGGAATTTCACACAAGACTAGGGCAAATAAATTATGATACACTCGAAAATGGGCAAAGGACCCGGGATCCGATACATCTCACCGATACCAAGCGTATGAACTGCCTAACGTGCGCGCAAGGAGAGCATTCGAAGAGCGTACGGTTGAATAAGTTCACAAAAGAAAATTCAGGAACAGATTGCACTGGGGGTGTAATGTGTTCGGATTTGAAGGAACCAATTACCCCCAAGGACCGTTTTTAAAATCGATAGATGATCAACTTCGTTGATTATAAATTAAAATACATATGTTTGTAATTGGCAAAAACCAAGGACGTCGCACCAAAAAAGTTTGAGTACTTTCTAGTATTTTTCGAAGACAGTACAGCCAAAAAACTACAAAACGAGTGTTGCGTACCGATGGAGGTGAAGAGTACAAAAACCTGGATAGTTTTGTGCTGGGGTGCTTTACAGAATCATCGAAGCCAATAACCAGTCCCGCAATGGGAAAGTAGAAAGGATGCACCAACAATCATCAATATGGCTCAGTGTATGTTTTTCTTGTAGACTTATTTGAACTTTTGGGTGGATGCTATGATGCGTATTGTAAACGGAAGTCCTACAAGTGCAAATCGAATAAATACACACCTATTGAAATTTTAACTAAAAAGGTGAAAATTTAAATTGAATTTTTCCTTTCGGTTTGCCTTGCACTGTTTACAATAAATAGTCCCGACAAAAAATCTCTTGCTTATGGAGATTATTGTCGGGATAAGTGAGGAAATCAAGGGCGACAAGGTACGAGAAAAACGTGGTCGTAACTCACCGCATCAAGCATATAAAAACGCTTGATCGAGAGCAAAACAAAAGCTTCAGAAGAAGCCACAAGAAAACGAAAGAGCTCAAGTTCAAGAAGAAAAAGATTAAATGAAAGCAAAAAACAAGAAAAGGAGAAAGGGATGGAAACGTGATCGATATGTCAAAAGGAGCATCACCAAGAAAAATAAGCCGGCAGCCAAAGAAGATGAAGGTACCATGGAATATCAATTGGTTTTGAAATATTTGGGTGCAGTCAATTTTGGTTCAGAACTGGGCCCAAAGTTTTTGGCAAAGCTAGGAACAAGTGGAAATAAAGACAAGTCGAAAGTGGCGATCCATGAAGAACTTCCTGCTCTCTAGAGCAGCAACGACTTAGAGAGTAATTAAAAAGTCACAAGACTGTCGATCTTTACACAAAAATGGGAGCCCAAAACAAGGTTGACGAAATGGAAATGTCGAAAGATATAAAGGAAGACATATGGCAACGAGAAGAGCTTTGGAGTAGAATACTCTCTCATTTTCGCTGCTGTCATCTAAATGGGAACAGTCAAGCATATTCTAACCTTTTCTCGGAAGTTGTGCGTGTGTGCTAAGTATGGCAACATACACGGTTCATACGTAAAGGTATTGGAACAAGAACATGGCTTGTACCTGTGCATCCCTGAAGGAGAAGCGTGATTTCGCTTGAAGTCAAGCAGTTCAAGCGCGAAGATTATGTTTCGAGATTTAGAAAGATATTACACGCTACCAAGTAACCGGGAATACTTTTCTTGGAATCAACTTAAACATGGAAAATTACTACATTTGGATTTTGGCCAATGCATCACAGGTATGTGTCTGTATGCTACGTCAATTCGAAATGATATTACTATTGCTGGAGTCTATGTTGACGTTACTGCAACCAGAGACAAATTGATCGATGATTTTTTCGGGGATCACGAAATCCTGTATTCACACTTAAGTTTTCGAAACAATGTAAAATTCGGACTCCACTGTTAATAGCGATACACTTCTTTTTTTTTACGGATTCAGTTAAGGATCATACCGTCCATTGTTACCACGCCAGCGTAGTCGGAGCCGCTAAGCCCAACAACACCACCAATTGATTTTCCGATACCCATATGCATTTGGACCCTTGTTCCCTTGAGATATCTTTGAATTTGATATTCCAGTATCTTTCCTTTGGTGCATCGGTAATGAGTGTTGCCCTGTGAACCGCGAAATAATATCTGGCGTTAGGCCCGTTCATATTCACAGTAGAATCATGAAAACCTGATCAAATACGTATCCTTCCTGTACAGCATTCCCATTCCTAGACATTTTGAAACTTTTCCAAGTTTTTTTTAACTTAAGCGTCTTAGAGTTGCTACTGAAAATTGAAGATAAAAGTTTAGTGTCCTATGATATTGTTCTTGGACAACCAAGCTGTTGTCAAGATAATTCAAGGCAGGGAAGGAGGTTGAAACATGTGGATGTTCGACAAAAAATTATTATTTCAAATATTAACGAAGGAGACATCAATGTGAAGCATGTTTCGAGTCAATATAAGTTGGCTACATGCTAACGAAAGCTTTATCTTTTCCAAGATTTCAATCTTTACCTATTTCTTTTGGATTGAAGTAAACAAAAAATACTTTTTAAATTGCGGATTTAAATTGTTTTGGTTAAAATTCAAGTTTATTCTATTGGATTAAAGTGAACTTATCTCGCTATTTATTTTTGGTCCTAGGGCTATTCTCGGACGTTGAAAATAGTGTAAGTCTTTAATTAGGAAGATAGTCACTTCCTAATATTTAGTACCAGTAGAAGAGGAACCCGTGGTTTCACGGTGGCTGTGTGTGTGTGTGTGTTCAACAATTTAGGGTTGCCCGCTTCCTGTCGTTCTAGATTGTTCCCCCTCTACTTTCGGTGCTCTCAATTGGCCAGGGGGGGGCCGCGGCATTTGATTGACTGAGAGGGCACACAGGGCACCCAAGGGGGGCTACGCTTTTTATTAAAATAGTCGGTTATTTTTTTAGTTTTAAGGGAAAATTTCATGCATGCCCTCGCTTTTTGCGGAAATAACATGCATGCCCCTGATTTTATGAAAATAACATCCATGCCCCTGCCACAGATATTTCCGCAAAAAGCGAGGGCATGCATGTAATTTTCCCAAAAATCTACTTAAATTTTCGTCTCGTCGAACGAATGTTCAAATTTCAACGATAGTCCATCATCGAGGGAGGTCTATAATACGAAGGAACTGACTAGAGGCATCGGGGTACATTGTGTCGTTATATATGATTGTGCTTCATAAGGAACATGGATGACTTTAGCTCACTGCTTATTATCTTTTATACGGTACTCTTTTAGGCCCAACATTAAATTATTTGCTTTTCTCGATACAACTCGAATAGCTGTTTGTGCTGAACCTCGCCAATCACATACGACAGGGTCGCTTTTTCGTAGTGATCGCTGTTGATACACAAATTGTTAATTACGTCTTCAAGAAGCACTGGTTTCCCCGTATATGTTTCTATTTACAATAATGCGCTCATTTTGACACCGCTCAAAAGTTGTGCTAAGACATTGTGCGCCCACCTTGAGTCATCTTAACATGCGAGAAGTGCACATGCAAGTGATAGTACGTAGGCTGATAGTGCAAATACATGCGTATGAAACTCGCATTCACACCAAACTTTCTATGCAGGACTTCCAAGGTGGTATTGCTGTTTGCAGGCAAGACATATAATGAGCTTATGGTCCCATATATCTACAATATACATGCGAAAAAAGTAAATACCGAATATTCCGCAACAAATTTATGTGAGCACCAGTTAGGTCACAAAGTGATCGCAGTGAGCGATCATGCACGATAGCCATACAGTAAAGTGATTTTTACTAGTGACAGTTAAAAGGAAATGGATAAATATGAAATTAAATACGGCAAAGAACACTATAAACCACTAACTGTGATAAGTCTTACCACTTGATGTCGGTTAGCAACACAAATCCATTACGAGGGTGTATGTCCTCGTAAATTATTCGGTCCGTCTCGCTCTTGCTACAATCGTTCAGGGACACAAGATTCAACAACTACAGAATAGTAAAGCATTACATGCAGATATTTACTTACTGTTCCAAGATATTGTAGACCCAATCAATGCTGTCTGGTGGAATGCTGTCAATATACGGCTTCGTGATCTTCCGATACGCCTCTTTAGTTTCCACCACCATGTAAAATTTTTGGTATGTGTGTTTGCGTACATGGCGGTCTGTTGCCGGATAAATCAGGTTCACCTAGACACATTATCAATCATGAAATATATGCAAAATCCATGCTTCCAATCAAATTTCGCACCTTATACGGTTTGACATCACGCGACACGTCTCCTAGGAATGTATTGTAGATGTCGTTCATCAAAATGTTGTGCAACGTCATTTTCACGATCAGTTGATTTAGGATTTTCATATCCATGGTTGCCGTCTTGATGATCAGCACTGCCGCTTTCTTATGCCGGTCACTTTTAAACTTGCCCAACAACGCCAACTCCGTGTCCGTGCGCTTCAGCACTCGCACCAAATTAAAGTCTCTCAGCATCTTTGTGCTCCCGAGATAGCAACGGATTGATGTCTAGATACAACGCCCCCAATACAGCCACGAATAACGCAATGCCAATCCTTACCTGCTCTATCAAATTAAACAGTACCGTATAAAAGATAATAAGCAGTGAGCTAAATTCATCCATGTTACTTATGAAGCACAACCATCTCTAACGACACAATGTACCCCGATGCATCTAGGCAGATCTTTCGTATTGAAGACCTCCCTCCGATGATGTACTATCGTTGAAATTTGAACATTCGTTCGACGAGACGAAAATTTAAGTAGATGTTTAGGAAAATTACATGCATGCCCTCGCTTTTTTGCGGAAATATCTGTGGCAGGGGCATGGATCTTATTTTCATAAAATCAGGAGCATGCAGGTTATTTCTGCAAAAAGCGAGGGCTACACCACTACATCTTCCGTGCAAGTTTCCTATTCTCTCTGCAAACATGAATAAGGACAACATTCAACAGTTATGCGCCCAAAGCGTCATGATGTGTCCAGTGATTCTGGCTCCCATGAAGAAAAGCCCCCGGTTTTGGAGGCGAAGGGATGAAGATTTTGGAGATGTTCCAAAACGTTTGTGACCGACTGGACAAGTTGTAAAATTCAAGGGTTTTTCATGAGAACAGCCAGTTTGGCTTCAGTAGCTCCATGAGATTGGGTACCAGGATGCGATTGGCGTCGCTCGACAGTACGCTTGAGAAAAACGTGGAATACCAACGGTTTTCAGAATAATTACAATTTATGGACACCCGCATGGACGTTCAACCTCCTGTCTTCAGGACACCATTAACCAAGTACTGCAAGCTGTCCATAGGGTTTTTAATGGTTCTGAAGTGTATCGTGGCCTTGGTATCAGTTTTAAAGAATGGGGGACCCGGTTTTTACGGCAGATTTCGAGAGCCGAATCGGCTTGTGGTTTCTATTGGAGTGAAGATATCAAGGTCGACCTCCTAGGCCACTACCTCAGCGATACCGCTGAGCGATATTACAATCGAGTCATCGCCGTTGGTGTATGTGAGGAACAAGATGTTGAATGCCTTTCATACATCCTTCACCTCTGCACACGCGATGAAACTTTTTACAAGTCTAAAAAGCCCCAAGCGCTCGTGGAACGAGCATCACCTTACCTGGTGGAGATATCTGAAGGTGTTGGCGGAATTGAACCACTTGTTTTGGACAGCGTGGTGCACTTTCATCGCCGGATTTAAAAACGATCCTAATGGCTAAGTTCGACCATACTAGGTTCGACTATTTGCGCCACGCCGAGGAACTGTGTCAGTTCGCTCAGACTGTAGAAGGCGAGATACGAAGTTCAAAGGACTTTAGTGCTGGTGCAGGGAACCTCGTGGAAGAAAAGAAAAAAACTATGAAATGCCATGGATGTGGACAAGTTGGCCATAATTGACCCAAATGTCCAAAAAAGACCAGTAAAAAAGTGGATTTCTCGCTCACTGTAAGTGATTTCCGCCTAAAACTGGATGAAGCGCTTAGATTCTTGATTTCGTCGCGAGTATGCAACAGGTTAATCAACAAAAGTACCTGCGTCATGGCGAACCAGTTGACGGCTCGTGTTTTCAGGCTGATGGGAAAAATTAAAAGTTTCCCCAAAAGGCTGGATTTTAATTTAAGTTGTAGCGAGTGGTATTACTAACACCATTAAGGTGGAAAACGTCTATTTCGTGAAGAATTTGGAGCTGCTGTACTGAATAATGTAGTGCCCATGAGACTGAGCGAGCGAGAGTCCATCAGCTATTATACTGAAGGAATTGTTTACGCCACTTACTTGTGTGGCGCACTTACTTTGGTGGCGCAAGTTTTTTGATCCTAGATTAATGTCCAGAAAAATATTTTAACTTATGGACTTTTGGAGAAGAAAGGGTGTGAGATTGCGTACGTCGATGGTAACCGTACCATGTTGCACGCGTCCACACGATCCCCGATTTTCGATATTTAGAAGATAAACAAGGTTTTGACGGTTGCTGACACCGTTTTAATTGACGTCGAGGTTAAATATCCCTCCGTGATGTCGATCATCGAAGAACAAGACACTGACTCTACCAGAAATTCGTATGTCCAAAAAGGGTTTTTAATGCTTTTCATGCAAGACTCAGACATCTGAACTACGATGCCATTGAACGCTTAGCAAAGGATTCTTCAAGTGGCATCAAACTGACAGACCATAAGCGAATGAACTGTATGAGGTGTGCCCAGGTCGAGCAGACAAAAAGCGCACGGTCTGTCAAGGACAGTGGTACAAATTCGCCAATCGACCGGACTGGTGGAATCATATTTTCCGATCTTAAGGGTCCTATTACACCTAAGGATAAACTCGGTAACCGTTAAATAATCAACTTTGTTGATCATAAGTCGAATTATGTCACAGTTTTCCTGTCTAAAACAAAGGATGTTGCGGCTAAAAATTCGAACATTTTTTGGTGTTCTTGGAGCGTCTGTTTGACTGTAAAGTACATATACTGCGTACCGATTGAGGATACGAGTATAAAAAGCATGCTGGTTTTTGCACGCAGACTGGTGTTGGGCGACAAATAAGTGAAGCCAACAATCAGTCTAGCAATGGAAAGAATGAGAACATACACCGAACAGTGATGAATATGACAAGGTGCATGCTGTTCACTAGTTGATTTCCGTTAACGTTTTGGGGCGATGCGCTTCAATATGCTGTATACGTATTGAATCGGAGCCCAAGAAATTCGAATGCACGTCGTCAAATACCTTTGGAGCTCCTTTCGGGCAAAAGCCAAACCTTGGAGATATCTTAATGTTTGGTTCTATCTGTACTGTGTACATAAATCCTCGCAAAGATTCGTTAGTATCGTGCTCAAGTGACGGTGATCATTGGAAAGAGCGAAGAGGTCAAATGTAACGGGGTTACATTCGGGTTACCTTTAGTGTTGGTGTGCATGAGTACACCACGGTTGAAGTCAGTATTGGCCGGGTTGAAAGGTTTTGAACCTTTGTTTATTTTAACCAATCAGGGCAGGGGCCCTTGGTGTGGTGGAGTGTCAGCCATCCACGTGTCCGTACACAGGTGTGTACACTACATTTTAGCTAGGTACGAATTAGGAATATTCTAATTAGTATTACATATAGTTTATATTAGTTTAAATTAATTTAGTCTAATTACATATTAAATATATTCAGTTTTACATTTCACTCTATTTTGCGGACGTGCGACCTCGACCGGTCGCGCGCGCAGTGAGTGTCGTAGGTAAGAGGGAGCCCTCCCTTTACTTACATCACGTAAAGGGAATACAGCCGTTAAGGCTAAGTCGTAAACCAACCCGGGAATCTTGGCCCCGAGTAGGAGAACTCTCCTACTAAGCCCTTTACAAGGGCGTATCGGCTAAGTAGCGGGTAGCTACCGCTTTAAGGAAGAGTCTTCCTCTGTGCGATAGCCGCACCGTGCGTATACGCACCGGATACATCTGGTAGCACTTGTAGTCAATCCAACACCTGTGTTGATAGACTAGGCATCCTCTGCAAAGGATGAATCAGGACGATTGGGATAGTTTGACCCTCGTCCAGCAGGAAGCCTTTAAAAGGCTGTTACCATTAACGGGGGAAGAAGGAATGAAGCGCCTAGTGGAGCAGGGCCTTGAGACCGTAAAGGCAAGGGTAAATGCCCTCATCGCTCATGAGGAGAGTTGCAGTGGAGGTCATTCCACGGGGGTGCGCCCTCCATTATCGTTTAAGATAAAGGAGTTCACCGGGGAGAAGGGTGACAACCTTTACGTGTGGTTGCGAGAGGTCGAAACTTCTTTCGCCACAGCGAATATGACCACTGATCACTTGCAAGTGGGACTTCCATTGACCCATCTTACGGGCAAAGCCCGTACATGGGCGTTTACGTGTTCGGAGTCAGTCACGGACGTGTTCCCAACATCGAAAGTCCTAAAGCAGAAGCTTATGGACATGTACGCAACGCCTGATCTGGTTTTCCAGAATCAACTGGGGTTCCTGAGGTGCCGTCAAGGCACTAAGGACCTGGAGATTTATATCCAGGAGCTTAAAACCCTGTTGGCAGGGATGTACGCGAAAGCATATTCGGACGAAGTGTCCATCCCCGTCTTCATGGGAGGCCTGAGAGAAGAGCCAGCACGTTCGGAATTGTTCCGATGCCGACCCGAATCCCTGGAAGAGGCATTAAAGATGGCGTTCAACGCCGAGAGGAACTTCCGTTACTCTAAGGTGGGTCCCGAACCCATGGACCTGAGTCAGGTCGAAGCGGAGGAGAAACCTCCCACAAAGAGTCATTCTGACTCTTTTTCGCAGAGCTTCGAGGCAGAGCTCTTAGCTATGTTGGAGCGGCATGGGCCGCTGAGATGCTTCCTGTGTGGAAGCACGGATCATCTGAGGAACAGATGTCCGAAAAATCCCCAGCGAGACACTCGCTACAAGGGACCAAGGATGGGGAAAAAGCCCTTCTCCAAGCCGTCGGGAAACGACGGCTCCCAGTAGGTGCGGGGCGCCCTACTGGGGGACCCTCAGTGCTGTTAATCCCCAGGGTAGGGGACGACAGCACAAAGCCCCGAGGGAAACGGTGCTTTCTAGCACCGAGTTGGTGTACCAGCCATGTCTGCTGGTAGTCCTTGCGGACGTGAAAGGCTTTGATAAGCCTTGGAGAGTCTTGATAGACTCTGGAGAGTCTGACAATTATGTCAGACGGGCTTCTGTTGAGAAGAGTCGGCTGTACGCCGAGGCCCTAGAGGCACGTTCTCGTGACGTTGTCTCGGTCCGTCTTGCGACGGGCGTACAGGTTTCTGTACCCAAGGTCTCGATTGACCTTAAGCTGAAGTTTGCAGACTTCGACAGCTTAGAACGTTGCCTAGTCCTGGATTTGGACTCGAGGTATGACCTCATTCTGGGCATGAAGTGGCTGGAACGCCACGAGCCACGGATAGACTGGAAGTCTAAGTCCATTGGCTCAACGCACCCGCGGTCGGTGAAGCATTGACAAGTCATGAACCCTCCTTTGCTCGATCGCAAAAGCGATTCTGGCGTGAGATGCCAGATAATGGGATGTCACAAATGATCAGTCCCAATGGTGTTAAGGAAGAGTTCCTTAACGAGGGGGATTCTTCGATTAACCCCCGCGCCAATATAGACGAGACTGGTGAGTCGCCAGTGATAGAGGTGGATTCCTCTGAGGGTAAGCGCGAGGCGCTTAGAGAAGAGACCCGAAGTTCGTATCTTCTACAGGTCGGAATTGATTCCGACCACGCCGTGTCCGGCGAACAAGTTGCGACTCCAGTGGTAGGGGTAGAGACCCCTGTGGTTAAGCGCGAGGCGCTTCCAAGCGAAGAGACCCGAAGTTCGTCTCTTTCGCACGTCGGAAATGATTCCGACTACGCCGTTGTAGGTGATACCGGCGAGTCACCGGTGGTATATGTAGAGACCTCTGTGGATAGGCGCGTGGCGCTTCCAATAGATGGGGCAATTGACTCCCCCCATCTGGGTCTCGGGATGAGTCCCGATGCCAGTAGTCAGCAGTCCTATCGGATGCTGAATAGTGTGACAGGTATTGTCACAGAAGGCGTAAGCCTGGAACGGTTGCCTGGGGTAGGCGAACTGTTGTCGTTGGAGGAGATGTCCTTCAACGAGTTTGAGACTGCTTTGAAAGCAGATGAAATCGACGAGGTCGTCGTGTTGCGTCCGGAAGAGGAGTTGAACTCCTCATCCACGATGGACGAGTCAGTTTTGGTGCAAAACCAAACAGGCATTAAATGCCCGAAGCGGCCTCAAGATTCTTGCGGATCCTTAGGACCCTTACCATTCCTTATTGAAGGAATTCGGAGATGTCATTTAGTGACAACCCGCCGATGGGGTTACCACCGGATCGGGGGGTCCGACATGAAATTGATTTGGTTCCTGGAACCAAATACTGCGTCACTAGGCAGTGGCCTCTCCCCAAGGAGAAGTGCGACGTCATCGACGCATTCTTCCAGGGGAAAGAAGAGGCAGGGATGGTACGGGAGAGCAAGTCTCCCCACTCATCTCCCACCTTTTGTGTTCGTAAACCAAACGGAAAGTGGCGCATTGTACATGCGTACACCAAGCTGCAGCTACAATGCAGCTACTGTGCCCATGCAGACTCCGCTTCCTCGGAAGGATGTCCTCCAGAACAATATGGCGGGCTGTACTGTGTACAGTGCCTTAGATCTGGTGGACGGGTATTATCAGGTGCTCATGCGAGCGTCCGATATTCCACTGGCAGCGGTTAGCACGCCTAGTGGCATGCTATGGGAGTGGCTTGTTATGCCACAAGGGATTTCAAATGCACCAGCGACTTTCAATCGCTTGGTGACTCAACTCTTCCGCCCTCATAGGAAGTACGCTCAGACGTACTTCGACGTTATATTCGTCCATAGTCGTGCGGAAGGCGACTCGTCTGATGTTCAGACGCATCTGATACACCTTCGAGCAGTGCTCGAATGTATGCGAGAGCATAAGTTATATGCAAACGCATCCAAGTGTATCTTTGGTGCTGAGGAAATTCCTTTCCTCTGATGCTTCATCGGTAAGGATGGAGTGCGGGCGGATCCCGCGAAGGTGAAAGCCATTGTGGAGTGGCCTTCGCCTGTAAATCTTAGAGATTTATGGAAGTGACTTGGATTAGCCAATTATCTCCACAAGTACAGCGAGAACTACGCTGAAATGGCGAAGCCATTGACCGACCTTCTTAAGAAGGATGTTGATTGGTGTTTGGAAACTGAACACCAAAACGCTTTTGAAGCGGTTAAGGGGAGCTTGTTAAACGCTCCCGTTATTGCTCTCCAAGACTATGGGAAACCATTTAGTGTCGTCTGCTACGCCTCCGATTTCGCAATCTGATGTGCTTTGTTACAAGCAGACGATGCAGGAAGGGAACGCGTAATTGCGTTTGAGTCGAGGCAGCTTAAAGCTGCAGAACGGAATATCCCGTTCATGACAAGGAGCTACTTGTAATGAAGTATGCTCTTGTCAAATTTAGGGTTCCCCTACTCGGCTCAAAGCCGTTCGTGGTTTATATTGACCACGCGTCCTTACGGACAGCAACAAAGTCGCCTCATCTCTCGCAACGGATGGCCCGTTGGCTCTCCTTCTTTGCGGAGTACAAATTTGAGGTTAAGTATAAACCTGACAAGCAGAACGTGCTTGAAGACGCGTTGTCGCGTCGTCCCGATTACGAGCTCGCTCACGCGACATTCGTCACCACGTCTGTGGTGGATCTCATACGCCAGGCGTATGAGAAAGACCCACAATGTACGGCGCTTATCCGCGCGTTAGGTGAAAAGGGTCTTGGCTCGTCTGATCCAACCCTGTCAAGTCGAGCTAAAGCTCGTTTACACCGTTACAGGTACTGTGACGGTCTGCTATTTTATAGCACGAGCGCGGAGGACACTCCGCGGGTGGTAGTTCCTCATAATGAGGAACTGAAGTATAGAGTCCTCTTTGAGGCACATGACGCCACTACCGGGGATCATTTAGGTCGGGATAAGACCTACAGCGCTTTAAGCGCTTTATATTGGTGGCGCAATATGTATAAGTGGGTCGGTGCGTATGTACGCACCTGTGAGACGTGTCAGAGGGTTAAACCCTCTGCAAGTTCAGCAGAGCCTTTGTCGAGCTTATCGGTTCCAACGGAGTGTTGTAGATCCATTAGCATGAATTTGATCTTCGGCTTTCCGAAGGATAAGGCCGGGAACACCGGCATATTGGTCTTTGTAGACCGATTGATCAAGATGGCTCACCTGGCGGCGGTGTCAGAGTCAATAGATGGACAAGGAACGGCGAAAGTGTTCCTAGACCGTGTCTTTCGACAGCATGGTGTACCCGATTCCGTTGTGTCGGATCGGGATCCCCGTTTTACGGGACAATTCTGGGGAGCGTTGTTTAAGGTGCTAGGCACCAAGCTCCTCATGTCCACTGCGGATCATCCGCAGACGGACGGTCAGACGGAACGCGTTAATCGCGTTGTGGAGGATATTCTCCGGAGTCTATGTCCGGATTATCCAAAGAGTTGGAGTGAGATGCTCCCGATGGTTGAATTTGCTATCAACAATTCGGTACACGCATCTACGGGGTTTACCCCGTTTTACGTCAACGGATTGGTGAATCCGAGGGTTCCGTTAACGCCACAAGTGTGTGGCCCAGGGATTGAGGGGGGAGGATTCCTCGATGTCAGCCCTGTATCTGTGCGAAAGCACATCGATAAGCTTTTATCGACGCGCCTTAGTGACTTACGACACGTCTGCGATGCCATGGCGGAAAGCCAAGACAAGCAGAAGGAGCAAGCTGACCGCAAGGGGCGGCGTAACAAGAAGGTGTACAAAGTTGGAGAAAGTGTTCTATTAGACGATAAATATCTTCCTACACATGCAGTTTCAAATGTGTTGCGCAATAAACTGCGCCCCAGGTTTGTGGGGCCCTTTAAGGTATTAGCGCGAAAGGGCTTGTCGTACACCTTAGACATCCCGAAGGAGATGCGTACGCATCCAACCTTCTATGTGGGTATGCTTAAGCCATACCATAACCCGTAGGCGGGTCCCCTCAAGGGAGGGTGCGAAACCGGATAGCCGAAAGGCGCAACAGGTCGGAACATCTCCGACAGGGTTGAAATACGACCCTGAAGCTCCGCTACGAGAGACTCGAGAGAGGCAAGCCGCCCCTCGCTGCGTTCATTCGCACTACCCTCGTTGCGGAGTCCCTCCGGGGCATCTTGGATGCGACGGCTGTGCCAATCACAGCGCTCGTGGAAGTCACGCCGCAATAGCGCGACCCCCTCCTCCAGTGCTCGATACGGAGGGTACGCCACATTATCATGTGGAACGCCTGATGGCACGACGCCATCACCGGGGTGAGACCCAGTACCTGGTGAAGTGGAAAGGGTATCCACATTCCCAGAACTAGTGGGAGTACGAGACTCCCCTGCGGCAGGATTGCCGTGACGTCGTTGACGCTTACGTGCGGGAGAATCCCACTGAGAGTCAACGACCAAAGGGGCTGAAGAAGCTCCTTCACTCCCAATAGCTGGGAGTTCGCCGGAGGCAGATGCTGTGCTTGGATTGCTCTCCGGCACCACATCGAGAGCAGAGCGCGTATAATAGGAGGCAGTCAATTGCCCTTGCGCTTTGACCTGAGCATAAGCCAAGCGTATATCTCTCTACCCGAACGTCGTGTTCGGAAAAGCGGTTGCACAGCGCATCGAAACTGGGGAGGTGTTTCTCCCTTTCTGCCCAGGTGCGGAACGCCCGTTCTGCGTATTCGACGCTTTCGTCCCTCAGGAGAACAAGGGGAATCTCGCGGAGAATATCCACGAGGGCACCGCGTGCCTGTTTCCCGAGGCGCGTCCGGTAGGCCTTAACGGAATAATGTTTGGGCGTTAGTAGTCGGGCCCGGAGTTGGTTCCGATGCGCAATTTCACGCGGCAGCATAGCCGCTGGTCCAGGGGTATAAGGGGCTAAGCCCCTCTTGACCGCGTTCTTAGCCCTCTTTTGAGGGTCGCGAGGTCCCTTACGTGCCCGTCCGGCACGTCGGGCCTCTTGAACCAAGGAAGGTTCATTGGTGGTGGTTGCCTGTGGCAACCTGGAGGTATCACCCCTAGCGGGTAACGGTGGCTCACGAGTTAATGCGTTTTCCCCACGTGTGGGGAATGGCTTGGATGACTGATAGCGCCGTTCGGCGCTATCAACATGGCCAGCCGTTGGGGAGAGCTCCCCAAGGGCGTCCACTTCCGAGCCGTCGGAATAGTTTGCGTCCATAGCACCGCTGAGGGTGTACAATGGACAGCCAGAGGTACTGGCGTTGGAGTTCTCCAACAAAATTTTGTTTATTGCGTAAGCAATAGTCTTGATGGGGAGGATGTAACGGGGTTACATTCGGGTAACACTGAGTGTTGGTGTACATGAGTACACCACGGTTGAGGTCAGTAT
Organism: Peronosclerospora sorghi; assembly: GCA_026184515.1. Lineage (NCBI taxonomy): Eukaryota > Oomycota > Peronosporomycetes > Peronosporales > Peronosporaceae > Peronosclerospora > Peronosclerospora sorghi. The sequence goes on along the minus strand of CM047586.1, from coordinate 8,396,934 downwards.
TGGCCGGGTTGAAAGGTTTCGAACCTTTGGTTATTTTAACCAATCAGGGCATGGGCCCTCGGTGTGGTGGTGTGTCAGCCATCCACGTGTCAGTACACACATGTGTACACTACATTTTAGCTAGATACGAATTAGGAATATTCTACTTAGTGTTACATTAGCTTAAATTTATTTAGACTAATTATATATTAAATATACATTCAGTTTACATTTCACTCTATCTTACAGACGCACGACCTCAACCGGTCCTGCGTGTAGTGAGTGCCGTAGCGTAAGGGGAGCCCTCCCCTTAGCTACACCCTTAGTAAGGGAGCCTTGCCGTTAAGGCAGTGGCGAAGGCTACTAGTAAACCACCCCGGGAATTTTGGCCCCGAGTAGGAGAGCTCTCTCCTACTAAGCCCTTAATAAGGGCGTATCGGCTAAGTAGCGGCGAACTCCGCTTTAAGGAAAGCCTTCCTCTGTGCGCTAGCCGCACCGTGCGTATACGCACCGGCTACATACACGGTGGTACCGACGGGGTGGAGGGTATATAAGGTTAAACCATAGAAGCAACTTATGCGACCAGGAACGTCACAGGGACGGAAATTTTTTAAAGAGGTAGATGCAAAAGCGCTATTTCTAGTCAATTATATACTAGTTAATGTGGATCTGCATGTCGATAGTACTGCCACGGATTAGTTTTCGACAGAGTGATGATTTTCGATACCAAAATTGTATTTTATGCTTTTTGTCAGATAGTTTTTCACCTGAGTGTAAAAGCGATATTTATAGAGTCGAATTCAATTAGGTCCGATTTATAATATAGTTCGAATTCGCTTAGGTAAGGACTTAGACGGACAGAAATTGACGGTTTTATTTATCTATATAATAACAGAATTCATCTCGATGCATGTAGTCATCGAGGCGCGCTCTCTCCCGTACTTAATTAAATATCTCGATCTGTATATATAACAGAATGATGGTCACGATCCCATAACTAATCGAATAATACGATCTATCTGTACATGAGAAAGAATTGATGTCACTTTCCTGTACCTAATAGAATATATCGATCTATCTATATAAAGAAAGAATTTAATCAGAAAGAATTGATGTTGCGATCCCGTACCTAATCGAATGTCTATATCTATATGTATATATATGAGGAAAGAACTGAAACAGAAATAATTGATGTCGCAATCCCGTTCCTAATCGAATTCGAACTATACTATAAGTCGGACCTAATTGAATTGGACTTTATCCGCGCCTTAAAGTGAACAAACTTGGAGAGTATCTCGAAGGGACCGCTTTGGCCTAATTAAGTGCTAACATTGGCACATGGTGGTTAACTTCGCAGCAGTTGTCTTTCGTGCTGGAGAGGATGTGGTTTGCCTTTAAGGTGAACATAACGCACCACCAGGCTGTTGCATGGTTCGCGTCCGAAACGGACCCTAGGAGGACGTGGACCCAGCATTACCTGTACTTAGTAGCTCTTCCCCGGGAAAGCGGGTCGAGTAAAAAGCTAGTTGTGGAGAACATTGTAAAATTTGCAGCTCCTAAGCTCAAGGTGATGATGATGACGAGGTATAATCCTGCCCGTCAAGATTTTCTTACGCATGCCGAAGAGTTAATTGCGTGGGCCCAAGAGATTAAAGATGGCATGGTCAAGGCCAAGGCACCCCCAAAAATGCACGCGAATTCAGTCGTACCAACCGAACAGAAACGGGGGAGATACACATGTGGTAGCCTGGGGTATATTCGCAGGCAATGCCTGGAAAGACGCCGAAAGGGTTGAAGTGGCCCTGGTGATAAAGGCAAGAAGAATTCAAGCGATGGGTGGTCGTAGTGGGTAGTGTTATCTACCCTTGAGCCTGTTTCAAGTCAAGAAATAAACGAAATTCTTGGGTCGATCCCAATGAAAAATTTGTGGATCGTAGACAGCGGTGCTAGTAGAAACTTGGTTTCGAACGCAGACCTGCTGGATGATGTGCGATATTGTGGTCCGAATGACTTATTTGCCCTGCCCGACGGTGGCACAATGAAGGCCACCAAGGTCGGAGAGTTGGTTTTACGCTCAAATGAGGACCATCCAGACGAGGTGAAATTAACATAAGTTCTCTATGCGCCGATATTGTCCAATAATTTGATTTTGCTTGGTAGGCTTCGGGAAAGGGGTGCACCATCGATGATGATGGTCACCAAAGAAGGTTAGTTTAAATGGAAGCACTATTTTTTCGATTGAAATTTTTGGTTCCGTGTTTGTGGTGAATCTTTCTTACGTGGAGTCAGTGAGAAGTGAGCCAACTTTTGAAGGCGTGGTTTTGGTTACTTTCCAGGATGATGTGCCGAGTGACGCTCCCGAAGGAATTTTTCACCACTTCCACGTGCGCTTGGGTCACCTGGAATATGAAACAGTCGAAAGACTGGCCAGGGACCCCAGGTTGGACATAGTCCTAACGGACACTAAAAAACCAAATTGTCTGACCTGTGCCGAGGGCAAAGCGAGACGCAGCGCTCAGCCTGGGAATGGCAGTTGCAGAAATTTACCGATAGACAGGATCGTAGGAGTAATTTGTAGTGAACTCAAGGGTCCTATTACTCCTCGCGATCGTCGCGCAAATCGTTTTTTGGTTGTTTTTGTGCAGTAAATTACGAACTATGTACGCGTGTTCACCGCCCGAACAAAATACAGGGCAGCTAAAATGTTCGAGCATTTCTTGGCGTGGCTCGAAAATAAGTTTCCGTGCCGGGTTCATGTGTTATGCACTGACGGCGGCGGCGAATACCATAATGTAGAGCTGTTCCGCAAACAAACTGGTATTCGTCGACAGATTACTGAAGACGGTAATCCCGCTTCGAATGGGAAAGATGAACGGATGAACCGGACCATTTTTAATATGTTCCGGAGTATAATTTTTGGTTCCGGTGTCCCTTTGATGTTTTGCTCGGAGGCGGCTGAGTATGCTGCTTATATACTCAACCTTAATCCGACAAGGGAGAACCAAGGGCGTTTATCGCCAATTGAATTGCATACTGGAAATCGTCCTGTGATTACTGACATTGTGGTTTTTGGGTCGCCGTGTATGGTCTGGCGAGACCCTAAGAAGGCTCTGGCGCGCCATGCAGAGCGCGCGCTAATCCTTGGAAAGAACGGTGAGACAAAGGGTTACAAGGTGCTGCTCTTTAAGTACCGAGTGGTCACGTTGACGAGGAATGTCGCCGCGATCGAGACAGTCAGTGAGGACGCAAGCAAGAAGATCTCGAAAAATTTGCAGACCAATGAGGAAAATGAGCTTGAGACTCTGGAAAAGTCTCGCTCGAAATCAAGTGAACACAAAGTTTCAGATGTTAACGATGAAATTGATGAGCCACGTGATGCAGCTGCCAATGGACAAAAGAATAAAGCTGATGGAAAAAGCGACAGAAGTTCTTCTTGGAAGGGGAGAAAATCTCGAAAGAAAAGGCGCTTGAACATTCGCGCAAGCCTAGGTCAAGTCATAAAAAATAAAGTGGTTTCTAACAACATTGAGACGACCGATGCAACCGTCGACCGTTGTAACGTTCCGGTTGATGGAAGCGCGTTATGCGTGTTCGCCGTGTCGGAGATGAATGAAGGAAATTTTGTGACGGCGGCTGGGCCCGACCCTAAGAGTTACAAGGAAGCTCACGCCGGGGAAATAGTATTCTGTGGAGCATTGCCGATCAGGCTGAATTGCAGTCGCTCGAAGATTTGGGAACATGGACTGTTGTTTGTCGCCCGCCTGGAAAGGTACCTCTCACGACGAGATGAGTCTATAAGACCAAGATGAATTCGGATGGGTCGGTAGAGAGGTAGAGAGGTACAAGGCAAGACTTGTACCAAGAGGCGACAAAAAGGTCTACGGCGACAACTATTTTTTACATTCTCAACAGTAATGGAATTGAACAATGTCAAAGTAATCCTGACGCTGGCACAGATTTGGGGGGTGGCCACACGCCATGGAGACGTGCCAAGTGCCTACCCAAGGCCAAGGCATAGAGTGACGTGGAAATTTCTACAGATTGCGCAAGGAATGGAGATTACACAGGAACAGCTGGAAAATTTCGGCGTGGACTCCAAGAACAAGTCAGCGTTGAAGCTCAAGAGAAATTTGTACGGTTTAAAACAGGCAGACCGGTTATTGCACTATTGTCTCTGCAAGACGCTTGAAGATTTGGGGTTCACTCATTGCGTGACCGACACGTGTATTTTCGTCAGAATACAAGAAGCTGGAACTATTGTGGTTGGTGCCTAAGTGGAGGACCTCTTGGTCACAGGTACCAAAAATGAAATTGTTTCGAATTTTTTCGTGGAGATGAAGGTGCTAGACCTGAAGGACCTCGGCAATGTTACGAATTTTTTGGGTATGCGGATCGGAGGAGATCCACAGCACGGATACGTCCTCGATCAAGAGGCAACGATATACGAGGTGCTGACTACCCACAGGTTGTCCAAGATGAATTCAGCTAAGACTCCGGTGCTGGCTTTGGAAAACAAGAATTTTTTGTGAATTGCTACCGGTGAAATCCAAGCCGTATATGCCAAGCATTAAAAGTTTCCAGTCTCTTGTGGGAAGTTTGCTCTGTATTTAGCGATGCACGCGCCCGATCATTTCGTTACTGAGCATCGTGCCACATGAAGAACACATGCGCCGGCCGTGGGCGATTACAAGGTCGCGGAACGGCTGTTGAAATATCGCAAGGGAAGTAACGGTCTCAAGTTAAGTTTGAAACATGATTACGAGCTACCGAATTCTTTGAGGATCATTTGTTTTACTGATGTGGATTTTGTGGCGGACCGTGTGGTTCGCAAAGTGTTTCAGCGATGGTGGTTTCATTAATGGTGTTGTGGTTAACTGGGGATGTAAGAAGAAGAAGGCGGTGGTACTCTCGACGGCGGACGCCGAATTAGTGGCAGCTTCGATATCTGGTCGAGAGGATTTAGGATTGAAAGACTGCTAATTGAGATTGGATTGCGTGTCAAGACGCACCTGGTTTTGAAGAGAGACAACAAGGCGGCGATCAAGCAAGTCGGCAGTGAAGTCAGCGCGGCAGTCGCTAAACACATTGATGTCAAGCTAAAGATTTTGAAGGATTTTTCGAAGTAGGGCATTGTTTCGCCATCTCACGTCCCAAGTGTGTACATGTTAGCGGACTTACTGACGAAGGAGTTGAGTACGCCAAGGATTCAAGAATGCGTTTGAAAATGGGATTGGTCTGATGATGTTACAGCCTCCGGTGTTTCAGGAGGATTGTTGGAATTATTTGAGGCCATTTTGTCTTCTGAGTCTCTCCAAGATGGTGAAACCCCATTGGGTGAAATGGGTAGGTAAATTTTCAGCTTACACTTTATATATGACATTTTGTATGGTTATATTTGTTTAGGTAACTTATATAATACACTTCTTTTCTATCCCTTCCTTAACTCCCAAGCCTGAGATCACTCCGCGTGGCGCAGGTCACGCACAAGCCCTACATCCCCGCAACTAACGCTAGTGTGTGTTTGTATCGTAAAGCGTTCTATAATTAGGCCTAATTAAGGGCCTAATTCTAGCTCGGATTGCGGACAAAAATCTGGTACGTATTTGTATACGATTGTGTGTGCCACGGTGTATACAGTTGCGTGTACTACCGTGGTGCACATAGACAGTACATAGAAGGGGCATGGGAAGATGGGACGATTACGTACAGGTACCCAGCGAACACCGACGAACACCGACGAACGACGGAGGAATCAGGTGGACTGGTGGACGGAGGACGCTGGAATGGGCGGTTCTGATTGGCTGAAATTAGGTAAATGGTAGATCTAAGGCTTTAAGTGATAATAAAGATCTCCTTTTGCGTACAAACACTAAGGACACCTCAGGGGCGGCAACTAGCGCCCCTCATTAGCTAATAAACACCTCTACGTCCCGGGCGGGAGCGCTTTGTGCATTTTTGGCCCACCGGCAGGCGTAGAGTGTTGAGAACTCACCCCGCAACTCCGCCCGCTGTGTCAGCAGTTCTTCTGTCAAGGTTTTTTCGGTTTTGGGAGTGTGATTGAGCAGTGCTCTCACCTCTCCACGTTTGGTTCACGTTTGGCCCCTAGAGTTCGGCTGCTGTAAGCGCCCCACGGGAACTCTAGGTGGAATGAATGTAATTCCCCCCCCCTCGTAGGTCTAGGCTAGGAATACAGATATTTGGGTGTTCGTTTAGGTGTTCAAAGACTCCAGAGGCTCCGTGATCGGGCAGTGAAGACTTCCGCTGCCTGATCAAGTACCCCCTTCGCCGATCAACACCTGATCGACACTCTGCGACTCGCGACCCGCGATAAACAACTCGCAGATCGCACCAACTTGTACCTGAGCGACTTTTAGCACTTGATCAAGCCTGATCAAGTGTGAACCCAGCTGATCAACTACGTTTAGCGCCTGATCAAGCCTGATCAAGTCTGATCACAGCTGATCAACTAATTTTAGTGCCTGATCAAGCCTGATCAAGTCTGATCGGAGCTCATCAACGTCTTTTATCCCCTGATCAATCCTGATCAAGTCTGATCACCGCTAATCAACGTCTTTCCATACCTGATCAAGCCTGATCACAGCTGATCACAGCTGATCACAGCTGATCAACAACTTATAGTGCCTGCCCCGCCTGATCACTGCTGATCAAGCGTGATCGCACCTGATTCGAGCTTGATTGCACCTAATCACGCCTGGTCAGCAAATTGGACAACTCGTTACAAGCTCCCCCATCTTGCATCAAGGAATTGCCGTGTTTACATCCCCGAGACCTGGAGAGCGACCCACGACCAAGCCGTCGGGTAGACAAGGTGAGCAGAAACACAAGCAGTCAAGGACAACCGGAGGACCCCCTTCGTTAGTCGGCAGTTCGGGCGCCGTGGTACCGGATGATCAAGCCTCAAAAACTTTGATCAGCCGCTCCACCACAATGGTGCGCGTGCCCGGATCTTTGGGAGACGCGGGAAATCACCGCGATTCTACGCAAGATGGCGCTGTTGCGGAAGTTAAAACGGAAGCGGAAGCAGAAGTGAAGATAAAGGTGGAAAAGAAGAAGGAGGTTGTGGCGATGGAAGGCAGTTCGCCTTCGTCATGCCTGAATAAGAAAGTAAATGCTGATCATCAGGACCTGGGAGGAATCTTGATGAGATAAAGGAGGAGAAGCCTCAACCACCTCCCGAGGCTCCTTCGGGCGCCCATGCGGATCATAACTTGCGTTATGATCCGCCAAATATATGTGTGTATAATGATCCGTATTGGGATCCGATGGTGAAGTATTAAAAGACCGACCAGCCGAAGGTGTTGATGAAGGCACCTGGTCGGAGAGCGACGAAAGTCAATTAAGTACGCCACCAACGGAAGCTGATCTGGTGAAGACGTTTTACCGAAAGGTTTACAAAGTAAAACTTGAAGATTTCTTATTGACGAACTCGATCATGAGCCTACTTGGGGTTATGATCAGCGGGAAGCTGAACGGACCGATCGATCAGCCATTTACGGATGGGAAGGAAAAGCTCACGATCGTGCTGAGGCTAACACGCCTGATCAAGCAGGCTGGTCTAACGACAGGCGCCTACGATGCTGAAGAGGTGTTCGATCTGGACCCAGAAGATCTGGCAGAAGCTACCCAGCAGTTGTTTCATCTGTTGACGCCTATCGTGGGACAAACTACTAAGATGGAGCCCTCGCACTTCCCGCTGAAGATTGAAGAGGGCCCGTTGTACAACGTGGCAGAACACACGGGATCATCGTGTTACGAATCTGCTCCTTCCGAAGGCGATGAACTTGAAGTGGAGTCGAGCGGTGCTGGGTGATTTCGTCACATTATACTTTCTGAAACCAACCAAGTTGGTTTGGCCCGGGATCGAACCCGGGACCTTCCGGTCCCGCAGTGAGTAGTGAACCACTCGA
>CM047586.1:8353172-8389017 GCA_026184515.1 Peronosclerospora sorghi | reverse complement strand
TCGAACCCGGGACCTTCCGGTCCCGCAGTGAGTAGTGAACCACTCGATCACGGTCGGATTAGTCGAGCGGTGCTGGGAGTATAGATCCCAAGATCACCAGGATGACAGTTTGCCAGAAGGACGAATCCAAGTTTTCGGTTATCAAAATGGAACCTCAATCGATCAAGGCAGAAGGTAATCAAATATCGCAAAGCCCACAGCTGCAGACATTCTTTGACAAGGAGATGGATAAGTTTTTGGCTGAAGAAAGACGCAAGTTGACACCTGGAGTCGTTGGCGCAAAAAACCTCCAGCTAAAGACAAGAAGAGCTGCGTCGATCAAGGATGTCGACATGGAATCCGTTCATTCGCTTCGTCAGCAGCACTCGAAGCCGGGAAGATCGGCGACGATCAAGACGTTGACATAAAATCCGTGTATTCGTTCCATGATCAACGATCCCAGAGCGAGTATATTGACCCAGATGAGCCGATCACCCTGCCACGACGATCCACCGTTGCGTCCGCGTACACTGGGACGCCTGATCAATAGACGATTCCCAGGATTCGGATGTCTGCGATCAGTGATCTAAAAGAATTTTCGGAAAGGGAAGGAGATGAAGATCAACCACGGAATTGGATTAGTCGCCTCAAGTCAGCATTTATGCGGGATCAAGCTTCTGATCATGAAAAGTGTCTGATCTGGGGCGATCTATTAAAATTACCGGCGCACAATTGGAATCTCCAGCTGAGTAGAAGCACTCAATCAAGTTGGAAAAGTCTCGTGGATGCGTTTGAAGTTCAATACTGTGGAAGTGGTCAGTCGGCATCCCGCCAGTATTATTACACGAAGCAGCGGTCAGATGAAAGCCCTATCGAATATCTGCACCGGTTGAATGTGGCGGGACTGCGAGCCAAGTTGCCGATCAGGGATGGATCGCCTACGACCTTACGAGAGCACGTGCAGCATTTTCTGGATACATTGTCCAATCGCGAGCTCGCTGATAAACTGGTACTTTTGCGGTTGGATACCACTACGGACTTGGAAGAGACGTTGCGGGCGTACGCACGCAATAGGTGGTACCAGCCAACAGCGGCGGTAGGTACCAGCCGATTCTGCCAGAAATTCGGCGATGATCGGGAACTTGCCCCGGAGCGAAAGCCCAAGGCAGTACGCGCGATCAAGGTGACGTCTGGGAGTGAAGAATCAAGTGCCGACGACAGTGGAAGCGATGGAGATCATCGCCGTTACATGATTGCTGCTATACGCGATCAACCAGGGGCGCACGATCAACCTGGTGAGTCCCGGTCGGGTAATCGACGTGATTTAAGTGCAGTTGATCAAGGTGCGGTGAAGAAGTGCAGTCATTGTGGGTCGATCATGCACGATAATTTTCGTTTCTGGAAGCGCCTGACCTGTCTCAAGTGTGGGACACCCGACCGATAATTGTTTGTACGTCTGCAGAGCTTGCAGCGAAGTTCACGATGCGGGCTAGTGCCCTATGGAAGAATCTTACAACCGCATCCGCCAGTGGTATAATCCTACCAAGCATTCTGGAATGCTGCCCAAGGAAGCTAAAGATTTGTTAAACTAGGACGCTCGCCAGGTTGGAATCTGGTACGAGACGAGCGTTCTGGTTTGTTTATTTTTGCATATGTGGATAAGAATAGGGATGATCAAGCAGCAGAAAGAGATAATGATAAATGTGATCAGCTTAATTTACCACGTTTGACTAATTTCCGTACTGATGAGTCTTCTCGGTCCCCGGTGATCATGGAGGTTGATCTACTGCCAGGCGAATCACGTGGATATTGGAAGTACCACTCGCCCAAAAAATGGTTTAAACAATCCAAGGCGAGTGGCAAAATGAATAACAAACGTGCCACGTTGCTACTAGATTCTGGTACCGAAGTGTCGATCATCGACTCAACCTTTGCTCGTAAGGTGGGTTGTCAGATCGACACGAGTCAAACACAAGAATGTGTCGGCATTGGAGAAAGTGCGTATCTCACGTAGGGGCGCGCTAAAATCAAGATTACGTTAGCAGGCTCGTTGGTCTATTATTTCCATGCATGGGTGGGAAGACTTGTTGGTCAAGATGCTATACTGGGTATGGATTTTATGATACCAGCTGGTGTTCGATTAGACATCGCCCACGGTGCGCTAAGATTGCCTGATGAGGTGATCATCCCATTGGAGGGGCGCCGACAGCTGTATGGATCGAGTGGTAATTATATGAAACTCAATCAGTACGAACAGATCCCAGTAGGTCGATCTGCCGAGGTTCGAATTTATGACCAGCGATCTCGAAAGTTGTGGATTACTCGTGGAAATATTGGGTCTCCACTATACTAGGGGCGTGGGCAATTTGCGATACCTGCGTGTTACGAACGTCGTTGATCATCCGATCATCGTGTAAGATGAGACGATTTTAGGCATCTGGATGAACAAAGGTGACGTGCCCCGTCGCCCTGGATTTGTGTTGGTAGGGTCTAATCGCTATAAGGAGTGGCAATATCTCGCGTATCAAGCGTCTACCGATTTTGTGTATGACGGTCAAGAAAGTGTCGAACAAGGTCGCCTAGTCGAGAAGAAGGAGTATCCTACTCCTCGAAGTATTTTAGTGCGTCCAACGGACCCGATCGTCACATCTGTGGCATTGGTAACCGGAGATTCGCAAAAGGTGCAAGAGGTGCAAGAGCGGTGCAATCAGGAGCCGGGGACGAAAGGTACGAACTTAGATCACGGAGTTGAACAACCTGTTACAAAAGATACGCCTGGTCAAGATACGCGTGACCACCCTGTCTCAGTCAACCCTAGCTAATTTGGTGTAATTCCCTATCTATGACCAAGTTTGCTACCATGAAGGTGGAGATTTGTATGTGGAATAACTAGAGAAGAAGCTTGCTACGTTGCCCGAAGTATCTGCAAGCACCGAAGAGGTGACTAAAGATGATTTGCTAGTCGGAGACCCCTTGGTCAACACACAGAAGAAATTAATCAGCTTCGAGATATAATTTGGGCGAAGAAACATCTGTTGATCGGAAAGGGGAACGCACTACCTCCTGCTGTACTTGGAGTTGTTTGCGATATCGATGTAGGTAATGCTCGCCCGATCGCCGAAAAGTGTCGTAAGGTGGCTCCACAATTTCGCGAGAAGTTATCGGCTTTGATCAAGGGGCTATTGGCTACTAAGATCATTCAGCCGTCTACGTCACCCTGGGCATCAACTATAGTGATCATCGTGAAAAAGAATGGGGTTGATATTCGTTTATGTATCGATTATCGCGCGGTGAATCAACTTACAAGTTTGATGGTATACCCAATGCCCCTGATCTCTGATCTGCTCGAAGATTTGGATAAAGCGTTGTGGTTTTGCTCTTTGGATATGGCGAGTGGTTATTGGTTCGTGTCTATGACCGATCGAGCGCGTCAGATTTCGGCGTTTGTCACTCCGTTTGGATTGTTCGAATGGAATAGGATGCCCTTTGGCCTAAAGAATGCTCCGCAAATCTACCAGCGGTTGATTGATAATGCCTTTTATGGGTATCGCAAGGTTAAGGACGGTGCTGACGAATCGGCTGATGTTTTTACTGTGGGAGAGCCCGACCAAACACCGGGCCCGTCTGTGCTGCAGCGGCGGTCATATATCGATGATATTTTGATCCCTGCACCTACCTGGACTACCCTGTGTGACAAGGTGCAGCGTTTATTGGAAAAGTGTGATCAATGGAGCTTGTCGATCAGCGTGGCTAAATCGTACTGGGGGCGAAGTGAAGTTCCCTATTTAGGACATCATGTCTCTAGCCGAGGTTTGGAAACAAATCCAAAAAATTTGGATGATCTGATCGATTTGCCTTTCCCTGGCACGTTACGGGCCATGAAATGGTTTTTGGAGAGCTTGAACTACTACCGTCGATTTATTGAAGACTTCGCAATCTATGCCGCTGTGCTCTACGAATTAAGGGAGGTGGACTATCAAGAGTTAAAGAGCCGATCGTTGAGCAAGGAGAATACGGATCATGAAGGCGATCGATTAATCAGGGCAAAAGTAGCATTCAGCATGCTGAAAGCAAAGATTGCGTCAGCCCTAACCCTGCGCCACTTTGATCAGAACAAAACGCCGGTGATTGTGGTTTATACCAGCAAATGGGCGGTATCCGCCGCGCTGGTACAAGAACATAATCAAGTGTATTGTCCCGTCGCATTCGCCAGCCGAACATTGACGAATGGTGAGCTGAATTACAGCCCCGTCGAAAAGTAAGTTCTGGCGCTTCTACGGGTTTTGGATGTTCACTTCACGATGCTGGTCGGAAAGACGCTTACCGTCTTGTCAAGTTTATCCACGCTGAAATGGTTACTAACATCTAACGGGCTGGACGGACGATATGGCAGATGGGATGCGCTCTTATCACAATGGAACCTCGAGATCAAGAAATGTGTACAGGGAGAAGAGGAGGTACTAGGGTCGCTAGCTGCAAGTATCACTCCTCGCACCGAAATCGATGAATCACTGATTGCGATCGGACCGAAAAAGCAACCGCGGCAGATGATTGAAGTACCACCTCAATGGTTGAGAAAGGAGAAGAACTCTACGTGATTAGTTTCGATGTATCTGCAAGTGTCAAGCGACGTGTAGGGGCGTTCGGCACTATCGTATGGTAATTACCGGAGTGGAAGATTATGACCGCGGTAGCCGACCATGCACCTGATATCACGGTGAACGAAACGGAATACCATGGATTGCTTTTAAGTTTGGACTTACTGTCGAGATATCCCAAAGGATGGATGATCGTGTGTGGAGATTCGAATTGGTAATCCGGCAAATGCGCGGTGAGATAGAGTGTAAAGCTCCGCGATTGCAAGTGTTGCAACAGCGTGCATTCAACCTCCTTCGCGAATGGACTGATCACGATCTGGTGCATGTTAAAAGAGAGTGGAATAAGAGTGCAGATCACATCACCACTATGGCCATGCAGGGTGGAACAAGATTTGAAATTGATGACGAGAAACAGCTGGAGGAATTGACCGACCTCAACAGGTTGTCGGAAGTAATCACGTGGAATGAAGATCCCACAGCTCCACAAGTGCTAGTGATGACACGATCACGTAATCTCCGTCAGCCACGACCGTCAACATGGCCCGATATATCTATAGCCGTGATAAGGGCGGAACGGGTGAAACAGTCGCAGGACGAAGAGAAATGGATTCATGATTTGCGAAGTTATCTGTATGGTGACGTCTCACAATTGAGCGCAGACGAGGTAAAGGATTGCGCGAAAATCGCTGACAACTACGACGTCGACAAACAAGTATTCCTGATCTACTGTGGGAATATGGCTAAAGGAAAAGCCAGTGATGACAAAGATGATCAAGACGATCGCCATTCTTCGATTAAGCTGGTCTTACCTGAGACCCTACATGCAGATGTCCTCCACCATTATCATGTGAGCTTGGAAGGAGGGCACCAATGCATAGGGCGTACATATCAGCGGATCAGCCGATACTTCCATTGGCGTGGCCTATTCCGAAGTGTACAAAGGTTCGTTGGACAATGCGTAGATTGCGAGACGGAGAAGGTCCAGCCTACGATCAAGGGCATGTCGCCGGGGAATATCGAGGCTACGTACCCATTACAAGTGATAGCCATGGATCATATCCCGTCACTACCCCGATCGACGGATGGACATACTGAACTGCTGATTTGGACGGATCTGGTAACGAGTATGGTGATCGCGAAAGCTGGATCGTCTCGCACAGCGCAGAAAGTCGCCGAAAATTATGAAGAATGTGTGTTTCGACGATTGGGGGCTAGCGAGGTAATGATCCGGCACGATCGGGAACCGGGTTTTATGTCGGAAGTATTTCGTGCGTTCAACAAAATCGTGGGACAACGTCAGGGTGCGACTATGGCATACCGTCCACAGGCGAACGGCAAGGCGGAGAGGACGGTGCAGACGAATACGCGGGCAATAAAGATGTATGTATCAGATGTCGACCAGAAAGATTGGAGCTTGTATGCAGAACGTCTGGTATTCGCGCTGAACTCGACCCCTGATCGCATTCGCGGAGAGACACCTTTTTATTTGGCATATGGGTGGGATCCGCGATCGTCGTTGGAATAAACATTACAACTGGGTGGAATTCGGCGCAGAGATCGAGATGCTCGTCCGTGGAGATACAAGTTGCAGAAAAACTACAGATACGCCCGCGACCAAGTGAGCACCCGATTGCATCAAGCGATAGCCGAGCGATCTGCGAGGCATAATGATACGTTTACACCACATAAGATCGAAGCTGGATCAAGGGTCTGGTTATATCTCGATCGGGTGAAAGAAGGGTTCGCGAAGAAACTGGCGCATATGTGGCATAGCCCCTTCAAAGTCGATGAGGTGATCGGTAATCACGCGGCGAGATTGGTTACAGCTGGCACCGACTATCGTATGTTCCCAGTAGTGCACCTGTCCAAGTTGAAATTGGTCAAGGAATTTCCAGATCGCCCCACTACTGCGCTAACAGTCGGGATAGAAGATCGTTTTGACTTCGATGAAGCCTTGTTACCCGAAGACAGCTGGGAAAGGACGCTAGATCCAGATAAATTTGAAGTTGATCGTATCACCGATGTCCGATCTGGCCGAAAGACTAGGTATGGAAGAACGTTACGCGAATATCAAGTCTACTGGAAGGGTTACGCCGAGCCGTCGTGGGTAGACGAGGCAGATCTGAATTGTGATGCTCTGATCAAGCACTTTGAAAGGAAAAAAATCAACAGACATCGATTTGACGTAATGCAAGTGGACGAAGAGTCCAACTAATGTGTGATCAGCGGACTGATCATGAAATTACGATCGAAGAACCTCCGATTGAAGAAAAAGGATGGATTAAACTCACAATTGATGAAGAAATGATGAATGACTTGAAGTGGTGTGTTTACGATGGATATTAGGAGACATGGTGATGGAACAACGACAGATGAGGCGACAGACTACCGGTTTATATGATGCATTGAAAAGTAAGGAAGCAAAAGTGGAAATGGCATGATCAAGAGTGCTTATTGAATAAAGAAGAACGATCAACCGACTAACCAGACCCAAAGAACTTGCGACGAATACGAGGAATTTTACGGCCAGGGTGGCTTTCGGGGGAAAACGATATTGAATCCGCCAAGGTTCAAAGTCATCAACATCCCTCAACGCGTCCAATAGGGTCCGAGGTGGCGGGTCTGAAAGGAACCCTGGGTACCACGCCCCATCGTCGGCCGGGGCATACTTCAAAGGACGGTTGCGAGCACAATGGGTAATCTACGAGTCCAGGAAAATATCGAGATCACACCTCCCGTCGATCATCCCCCGCAGGACAAAGTCCACAACCCTCTTCCATGTCGCCCCGGCACGACTTCTGCGTTGGCGCAGATCATTGTAGTAGTCCCCGGAAGAAGTCATACGTCTCGAGAAGGCCTTTCGCGATGGGGAGGTAATGCGTCGACTCCCAGATCGCCAGTGCGTGATGGTCGAGAAATGATCGGTACTTCGTCTCAAAGTCGGCGAACCAGCCGACCGAGCGGAAAGAAATAGGCTGCAGAATGGTTGTGAAGACGCCCCAAGGGCATTGAGAATATAGCAGCTCTACTTCCGGCTGGGTGATCAAATGACTGAACCACGAATCAGCCGGAGGGGCATGCACGGCGGCCGGAAACAACCATCCTGCGGGGCGGGTCAAGTATTCAAAGACCACTTGAGCCGTGACGCTACGCAGATCAAACCCACCGAGCTGATCTAGAGTCCACGGCAGGATGTCGGCGTCACTGGCATCATCAGGCACCGTGATCAGCGTCTTGAAATCACCCGTACGAGGAAAGAGAGACCCGGCAGTGACTTGATCAGGTAAATCCTCGCTCCCGAACTCGCTAATTGTAGGGGTAGAAGGAATGGAAGCGATCGGGTCAGGAAATTCGCCTTCATCGTCCTGATCAGGATTTGGAGGATCATCGTCCTCCGTCTTTTCCCCCGAAATGTGGGATAGGAGGCGTGGCCACTTCGACCGAGAGGATGATCAGGAACTCTGAATACGCCTTTTAGGAGAAGGGGCGGCGCGGCTGATCGAGCCGTCTGGAGAAGCAGCGGGAAGGCTAGCCGGCGATGTAGCTTGATCAGAACCTGCTGGAGGGGTGCGGACAGCCGATGATCTGCATCCGCAACGACATACCAGCCAACTTGGACTGAAGGTCCGAGTGAAACGAGCGCAACTGTATGACTTCGTCTTGAACCTGTTGCAGTTGATTGCGTAGCGTGTCGCGCTCTGCGGAAACTTGATCGAAGCGGCATTGCACGGTGCAAATCTCCTTCTCTAGATGAAAATACGCGGTGTGTAGATCACTCAGCTCAGCTTGGAAGTCAGACACTCCCTCAACCCGATCGGATATTTCCTGCGTCTGGGCCATGATGGCAGTGTATTCGTCCATCTTCATGCAATTGGACTTATTCTTCTTCCGGAGGCGATCATACTGGCGTTTGCGCCTATCAATCTCGGCGGTGAGCTTGAACGCCTGTCCGACCAAGCGCTGATTCCTAGAAGCAGCCTGATCGTATTCCCCTTGTAACTTGGCCATGCGCTGCTGAAGCTGATCCAGCTCTTGCGCTCGATCAGCGATGGTCTCCTCATGCACCGATCGCAGATAACGATCACGGGCACGACGGCTCTCCAGATCCCGGATCTGAGCGCGTTGATCGGTCATGGTTTTTTCTTCATCGGCCACAACGTTTTCGATGGTCTTCAACTTAGTCTGGAGATCGTTGACTTTAGTGTCAACGAAGTCACGCAATGGCTTGAGCTGTTTGAAGACGGCCCGCTTGATCTCATTATCCCACTCTACCACGGCGCGTTTTCCGCGAGCGAGCTGCTGCCGAAGCATCGCGATAGTGTCTTTGCTCATCGCGAGTGTAACGGGGTTACATTCGGGTAACACTGAGTGTTGGTGTACATGAGTACACCACGGTTGAGGTCAGTATTGTTCAGGTTGAAAGGTTTCGAACCTTTGGTTATTTTAACCAATCAGGGCATGGGCCCTTGGTGTGGTGGCGTGTCAGCCATCCACGTGTCAGTACACAGGTGTGTACACTACATTTTAGCTAGGTACGAATTAGGAATATTCTACTTAGTGTTACATATAGTTTATATTAGTTTAAATAATTACATGTTAAATATATTCAGTTTACATTTCACTCTTTCATACAGACGCACGACCTCGACAAGTCGTGCGTGTAGTGAGTGCCGTAGCGTAAGGAGAGCCCTCCCCTTAGCTACACTCTTTGTAAGGGAGCCTTGCCGTTAAGGCACTAGCAAAGGCTATAGTAAACTAACCCAGGAATCTTGGCCCCGAGTAGGAGAGCTCTCTCCTACTAATCCCTTAATAAGGGCGTATCGGCTTAGTAGCGGCAAACGCCGCTTTAAGGAAAGTCTTCCTCTGTGCGCTAGCCGCACCGTGCGTATACGCACCGGGTACATCTGGTAGCACTTGTAGTCAATCCAACACCTGTGTTGGTAGACTAGGCATCCTCTGCAAAGGATGAATCAGGAAGATTGGGATAGTTTGACCCTCGTCCAGCAGGAAGACTTTAAAAGGCTTTTACCATTAACGGGGGAAGAAGGAATGAAGCGCCTAGTGGAGCAGGGCCTTGAGACCGTAAATGCAAGGGTAAATGCCCTCATCGCTCATGAGGCGAGTTGTGGTGGAGGTCATTCCACGGGGGTGCGCCCTCCATTATCGTTTAATATAAAGGAGTTAACCGTAGAGAAGGTTAATTACCTTTATGTTTGGTTGCGAGAGGACGAAACGGTCTTCGCCACAGCGAACATGACCGCTGATCACTTGCAAGTGGGACTTGAATTGACCCGTCTTACGGGCAAAGCCCGTACATGGGCGTTTACGTGTCCGGCTTCGGTCACAAGCGTGTTCCCAACCTGGGAAGTCCTTAAGCAAAAAGCTTATGGACATGTTCTCAACGCCTGCTCTGGTTTTCCATAATCAACTGGCGTTTTTGAGGTGCCGTCAGGGCACTAGGGACTTGGAAACGTATGTCCAAGAACTGAAGACCCTGTTGGCAGGGATGTACGCGAAAGCGTATTCGGATGATGTGTCCATCCCCGTCTTCATGGGAGGCCTGAGAGAAGGGCCAGCACGTTCGGAACTGTTCCGATGACAAACCCAATCCCTGGAGGAGGCGTTTAAGATGGCGTTCAACGCCGAATAGGAACTTTCGTTCCTATAAGGTGGGTCCCGAACCCATGGACCTGATTCAGGTCGAAGCGGAAGAGAAACCTCCCGCTAAGAGTCACACTGACTCTTTTTCGCAGAGCTTCGAGGCGGAGCTCTCAGCTATGTTGCAGCGGCATGGTCCCGCGAGATGCTTCCTGTGTGGAAGCACGGATCATCTGCGGAACAGATACCCGAAAAAAATCCAGCGAGACACTCGATACAAGGGGCCAAGGGTGGGGAAAAAGCCCTTGTCCAAGCTGTCGGGAAACGACGGCTACCAGTAGGTGTGGGGCGCCCTACTGGGGGACCCCTCAGTGCTGTTAAGCCCCAGGGTAGGGGACGACAGCACAAAGCCCCGAGAGAAGCGGTGCTTTCTAGCACCGAGATGGTGTACCAGCCAGGTTTGCTGGTAGTCCTTGCAGACGTGAAAGGCTTTGATAAGCTTTGGAGTGTCTTGATAGACTCTGGGGCGTCTGACAATTATGTCAGACGGGATTCTGTTGAGAAGGGTCGGCTGTATGCCGAGGCCCTAGAGGCACGTTCTCGTGACGTTGTCACGGTCCGTCTTGCGACGGGCGTACATGTTTCTGTACCCAAGGTCTCGATTGACCTTAAGCTGAAGTTTGAAGACTTCCACAGCTTAGAAAGTTGCCTAGTCCTGGATTTGGACTCGAGGTATTACCTCATTCTGGGCATGAAGTGGCTGGAACGCCACGAGCCATGGATAGCCTGGAAGTCTAAGTCCATTGGCTCAACGCACCCGCGGTCGGTGAAGCATTGACAAGTCATGAACCCACCTTTGCTCGATCGCAAAAGCGATTCTGGCGTGAGATGCCAGAGATTGGGATGTCTGAAATGATCATTCCCAATGACGTTAAGGAATGGTTCCTTCCTTAACGTCATTGGCGGTTAATCCCCACGCCGTTAACGGTGAGACTGGTGAGTTGCCATTGTCAGAGGTGGATTTCTCTGAGGCGACTCCAGTGGTAGGGGTAGAGACCCCTGTGGTTAAGCGCGAGACGCTTCCAAGAGAAGAGACCCGAAGTTCGTCTCTTTCGCACGTCGGAAATGGTTCCCACTACGCCGTTTTAGGTGAGACCGGCGAGTAACCGGTGGTAGAGGCAGAGACCTCTGTGGATAGGCGCGAGGCGCTTCCAATAGATGGGGCAATTGACTCCCCCCATCTGGGTCTCGGGATGATTCCCGAGGCCAGTAGTCAGCAGTCCTATCGGATGCTGAATAGTGTGACAGGTGTTGTCACAGAAGGCGTAAGCCTGGAACGGTTGCCTGGGGTAGGCGAACTGTTGTCGTTGGAGAAGATGTCCTTCAACGAGTTTGAGACTGCGTTGAGAGCAGGTGAAATCGACGAGGTCGTCGTGTTACGTCCGGAAGAGGTGTTGAACTCCTCATCCACGAGGGACGAGTCAGTTTTGGTAAAAACCAAACAGGCATTGAATGCCCGAAGCGGCCTCAAGATCCTTGACGATTCTGAGGACACTTACCATTCCTTACTGAAGGAATTTGAAGATGTGATTAGTGACAACCCGCCGATGGGGTTACCACCGGATCGGGGAGTCCGACATGAAATTTTTTTGGTTCCCGGAACCCAATACTGCGTCACTAGGCAGTGGCCTCTCCCTAAGGAACAATGCGACGTCATCGACGCATTCTTCAAGGGGAAAGAAGAGGCAGGGATGGTACTGGAGAGTAAGTCTCCCACCGCATCTCCCACTTTTTGTGTTCGTAAACCGAACGGAAAGTGGCGCGTTGTGCATGCTTACAATAAGCTGAATGCAGCGACGGTACCCATGCAGACTCCGATTCCTCCGAAGGATGTCCTCCAGAACAATATGGCGGGCTGTACTGTGTACAGTGCCTTAGATCTGGTGGACGGGTATTATCAGGTGCTCATGCGAGCGTCCGATATTCCACTGGCAGCGGTCAGCACGCCTAGCGGCATGCTATAGGAGTGTCTTGTTATTCCACAGGAGCTTTCAAATGCGTCAGGGACTTTCAATCGCTTGGTGACTCAACTCTTCCGCCCTCATAGAAAGTACGCTCAGACGTACTTCGACGATATATTCGTTCATAATCGTGCGGGAGGCGACTCGTCTGATGTTCAGACGTATCTGATACACTTCGAGCTGTGCTCGAATGTATGCAAGAGCATAAGTTATATGCAAACGCATCCAAGTGTATCTTTGGTGCTGAGGAAATTCCTTTCGTCGGATGCTTCATCGGTAAGGATGGAGTGTGTGAGGATCCCGCGAAGGTGAAAGCTATTGTGGAGTGGCCTTCGCCTGTAAATCTTATAGATTTACGGAAATGGCTTGGATTAGCCAATTATCTCCACAAGTACAGCGAGAACTACGCTGAAATGGCGAAGCCGTTAACCGACCTTCTTAGGAAGGATGTTGATTGGTGTTGGAAAACAAAACACCAAAACGCTTTTGAAGCGGTAAAGGGGATCTTGTTAAAAGCTCCTGTTCTTGCTCTCCCAGATCCTGGGAAACCATTTAGTGTCGTCTGCGGCGCCTCCGATTTCGCAATCTGATGTGCTTTGTTACAAGCAGACGATGCAGGAAGGGAACGCGTGATTGCGTTTGAGTCGAGGCAGCTTAAAGCTGCGGAACGGAATTATCCCGTTCATGACAAGGAGCTACTTGCAATGAAGTATGCTATTGTCAAATTTAGGGTTCACCTACTCGGCTCTAAGACGTTCGTGGTTTATACTGACCACACGTCCTTACGGACAGCGACAAAAACGCCTCATCTCTCGCAACGGATGGCCCGTTGGCTCTCCTTCTTTGCGGAGTACAACTTTGAGGTTAAGTATAAACCTGGCAAGCAGAACGTGCTTGCAGACGCGTTGTCGCGTCGTCCCGATTACGAGCTCGCTCACGCGACATTCGTCACCACGTCTGTGGTGGATCTCCTACGCCAGGCGTACGAGAAAGACCCACAGTGCACGGCGCTTATCAGCGCGTTGGGTGGAAAGGAACCTGGATCGTCTGAGCCAACACTGTCAAGTCGAGCTAAAGCTCGTTTACACCGTTACAGGTACTGTGACGGTCTGCTATTTTATAGCACGAGTGCGGAGGACACTCCGCGGGTGGTAGTTCCTCATGATGAGGAACTGAAGTATAGAGTCCTCTTTGAGGCACATGACGCCCCTACCGGGGGTCATATAGGTCGGGATAAGACCTACAGCGCTTTAAGCGCTCTGTATTGGTGGCCCAATATGTATAAGTGGGTCGGTGCGTATATACGCACCTGTGAGACGTGTCAGAGGGTTAAACCCTCTGCAAGTTCAGCTGCGCCTTTGGCGAGCTTGTCGGTTCCAACGTAGTGTTGGAAATCCATTAGTATGGATTTTATCTTCGGTTTTCCGAAGGATAAGGCCGGGAACACCGGTATATTGGTCTTTGTAGACCGTTTGAGAAAGATGGCTCACCAGCGGCGGTTCCAGAGTCCATTGATGGACAATGAACAGCGAAAGTGTTCCTAGACCGTGTCTTTCGACAGCATGGTCTACCCGATTCTGTTGTGTCGGATCGGGATCCCCGTTTTACGGGAAAATTCTGGGGAGCGTAGTTTAAGGTGCTAGGCACCAAGCTCTTCATGCCCACTGCGGATCATCCGCAGACGGACGGTCAGACGGAACGCGTTAATCGCGTTGTGGAGGATATTCTCCGGAGTTTATGTCCGGATTCTCCAAAGGGTTGGAGTGAGATGCTCCCGATGGTTGAATTTGCTATCAACAACTCGGTACATGCATCTACGGGGTTTACCCCGTTTTACGTGAACGGATTAGTAAATCCGAGGGTTCCGTTGACGCCACGTGTGTGTGGCCCAGGGCTTGAGGGGGAGGATTCCCTGATGTCAGCCCTATATCCTTGCGATAGCACATCGATAAGTTTTATCGACGCGCCTTAGTGTCTTACGACACGTCTGCGATGCCATGGCGGAAAGCCAAGACAAGCTGCAGGAGTAAGCTGACCGCAAGGGGCGGCGAAACGAAAAAGTGTACAAAGTAGGAGAAAGAGTTTTATTAAACGCTAAAAATCTTCCTACACATGCAGTTTCTAACGTGTTGAAGAATAAACTGCGCCCCAGGTTTG
The DNA here is from genome assembly GCA_026184515.1 of Peronosclerospora sorghi. Taxonomy (NCBI): domain Eukaryota; phylum Oomycota; class Peronosporomycetes; order Peronosporales; family Peronosporaceae; genus Peronosclerospora; species Peronosclerospora sorghi. The sequence goes on along the minus strand of CM047586.1, from coordinate 8,374,664 downwards.
TGGGCCCCTTTAAGGTACTAGCCCGAAAGGGCTTGTCGCATACCTTAGACATCCCGAAGGCTATGCGTACGCATCCAACTTTCTATGTGGGTATGCTTAAGCCATACCAGAACCCGGAGGAGGTTCCCCTCTTGGAGGAGGGTGAGAAGTTGGATAGCCGAAAGGCACGACAGGTCGGGAAATCTCAAGACAGGGTTGAAATACGACCCTGAAGATCCGCAACGAGAGACTCGAGGGAGGAAAGACGCCTCTCGAAGCGATCAGTGTCATCCCACTCATCGCGGAGTCCCTCGTGGAGATCATGGATGCGATGGCTGTGTCGATCCCAGCGCTCGCGAATCTCACGTCGCAATTGCGCGACCTCCTCCTCCAATGCTCGATGCGGAAGGTACTCCACACTATCATGTGGAGCGTCCGATGGCACGACGCCATCACCGGGGTCAAACCCAGTATCTGGTGAAGTGGAAAGGGTATCCACATTCCCAGAGCTCGTGGGAGTCCGAGACTCCCCTGCGGCAGGATTGCCGCGACGTCGTTGAAGATTTCGAGAGAGAGAATCCCACTGAGAGTCAACGACCAGAGGGGCATGAGAAGCCCCTTACTCCCAGTAATTGGGAGTTCGTCGGAGGAAGATGTGGCGCTCACATTGTCCTCTGGCACCGTGGTGGAGACAGGGGCGCTGGCGCAGCGCGTGCGATACGGAGCACGTAATAGCTCCATCGCTTGGATCTGGCGAATGCCAGGCGCAACGCCCTCTCCACCCAAATGTCACGACGGTAATAGCTGTTGTGCAGCTCATTGAGGCTGGGGAGAAACTTCTCTCCTTCCGCCCAAGCGCGGAACTTCTTCTCCGCATCATCAGCACTCTCTCCCGGAGAAAGAACGATAGGAACCTCGCGGAGGTTCTCAACAGGGGAACCCTGTGCCTGCCTGTCGAGGCGTTCTCGGTATGAGACGCTAGTGAACTGCTTTTGCGTAAGCAGTTGTTGCCGGAGTTTCTCACGGCGTTCGCATTAATACGGCTGTTCAGCCGCGGGGACAGGTGTATAGGATGCTAAACCAGTCCCTACCACACGCCTAGCCCACTTTGGAAGGTCACGAGGACCTTCAAAGTATAGGCCGCCCGTGACGGGCGTTTGGGGGCCCATAACGTAGCCCTTAGTGCCTGTGCGGCAAGTTGGGTTTCTTGAGCTGCGTCCAGCTCATTGGTGACGATCGCCTTTGACGATCCGGATGTATCATCCGACATGGGCAGGGGTGGCGCACTAGTTAGTGCATTTTCCCCACGTGTGGGGAACGGATTAGGCTGCCGACACCGCCGTTCGGCGCTGTCGGAGCGGTCATACGTTGGGGAGATATCCCCAAGTGCATCCACCTCCATGTTCTCGTAATAGTCTACCTCCTCTAGAGGAGACTCCTTAGCACCACTAATGGTGCTCATGTATAGCCAGAGGTACTGGCAGTTGGAGTTCTCCAACAAAATTTTGTTAATTGCGTAAGCAATAGTCTTGATGGGGGAGGATGTAACAGGGTTACATTCGAGTCACATTTAGTTGGTGGTGTACGTGAGTACACTACGGTTGGGGTCAGTATTGACCGGTTCGAAAGGTTTTGAACCATTGGTTATTTTAACCAATCAGGGCAGGAGCCCTTGGGGGTGGCGTGTTAGCCATCCACGTGTCGGTACACAGGTGGTGTACACTACATTTTAGCTAGGTACGAATTTGGTATGTTCTACTTAGTATTACATATAGTTTACATTAGTTTAAATTAATTTAGGCTAATTATATATTAAATATATTCAGTTTACATTTCACTCTATCTTACAGACGCACGACCTCGACCGGTCGTGCGTGTAGTGAGTGCCGTAGCGTAAGGGTAGCCCTCCCTTTAGTTACACCCTTAGTAAGGGAGCCTTGCTGTTAAGGCAGTAGCGAAGGCTACTAGTAAACCAAACCGGGAATCTTGGTCCCGAGTAGGAGAGTTCTCTCATACTAAGCCCTTTATATGGGCGTATCGGCTAAGTAGCGGCGAACGCCGCTTTAAGGAAAATTCTTCCTCTGCGCGCTAGCCGCACTGTGCGTATACGCACCGGCTACACCGACCCAGGGAAGGAGCGTTGGCGGTGTTCGCCGGGGTGCCGTCCGTTATGGTTTGCATGATGGAAATGCAGAAATGCCTGATCGAGACAGCTTGATCGTAGATGCCACTGTTGGTGGATGATGAACGTGGAATCGCGAGGGCATACCACTAACGGTAACGGCCTAATAGATGGGGACCTGATCGGCGGGAGAAGGGGCGGACTGATGGGCGATGATTACCCGGTCGATGATGTCATGATTGATGGGTGTGGACAAATCGACCAACAGTAGCATGATCCATGATATCCAACGGCATGATCGACCCTCGCCCCAACCGCTGTACGGCTGGGACGAGGATCAGGGGCGGCTGTCGTAAAGCGCGCTATAATTAGGCCTAATTAAGGGCCTAAATTATAGGTCGGATTGCGGACAAAAATCTGGTACGTATTTGTATACGATTGTGTGTGCCACGGTGTATACAGTTGCGTGTACTACCGTGGTGCACATAGACAGTACATAGAAGGGGCATGGGAAGATGGGACGATTACGTACAGGTACCCAGCGAACACCGACGAAAACCGCCGAACGACGGAGGAATCAGGTGGACTGGTGGACATAGGACGCTGGAATGGGCGGTTCTGATTGGCTGAAATTAGGGAAATGGTAGATCTAAGGCTTTTAGTGATAATAAAGTTCTCCTTTTACGTCCAAACACTAAGAACACCTCAGGGACGGCAACTAGCGCCTCCCTTTAGTTAATAAACACCTCTACGTCCCGGGCGGGAGCGCTTTGAGCGTTTTTAGCCCACCGACAGGCGTAGAGTGTTGAGAACTCACCCCGCAACTCCGCCCGCTGTGTCAGCGGTATTTCTGTCAAGGTTTTTTGGTTTTGGGAGTGTGATTGAGCGGTGCTCTCACCTCTCCACGTTTGGTTCACGTTTGGCCCCTAGCGTTCGGCTGCTGTAAGCGCCCCACGGGAACTCTAGGTGGAATAAGTGTAATTTACCCCCCCTCGTAGGTCTGGGCTAGGAATACATATATTTGGGTGTTCGTTTAGGTGTTCAAAGACTCCAGAGGCTCCGTGATCGGGCGGTGAAGACTTCCGCTGCCTGATCAAGTACCCCCTTCGCCGATCAACACCTGATCGACACTCTGCGACTCGCGACCCGCTATCAACAACTCGCAGATCGCACCAACTTGTACCTGAGCGACTTTTAGCACTTGATCAAGCCTGATCAAGTTTGAACCCAGCTGATCAACTACGTTTAGTGCCTGATCAAGCCTAATCAAGTCTGATCACAGCTGATCAACTACTTTTAGTGCCTGATCAAGTATGATCAAGTATGATCGCAGCTGATAAACGTCTTTTAGCCCCTGATCAAGCCTGAAAAAGTCTGATAACCGCTGATCAACGTCTTTCCATACCTGATCAAGCCTGATCACAGCTGATCAACGACTTATAGTGCCTGCCCCGCCTGATCACTGCTGATCAAGCCTGATCGCACCTGATTCGAGCTTGATTGTACCTAATCACGCCTGATCAGCACATATGTCGACTCGTTACAAGCTCCCCAATCTTGCATCAAGGAATTGCCGTGTTTACATCCCCGCCACCTGGAGAGCGACCCACGCCCAAGCCGTCGGGTACACAAGGTGAGCAGTAACACTAGCAGGCGAGGATAACCGTAGGACCCCCTTCGTTAGTCGGCAGTCCGGGCGCCGTTGTAGCCGGTGCGTATACGCACGGTGCGGCTAGCGCACAGAGGAAGACTTTCCTTAAAGCGGCGTTCGCCGCTACTTAGCCGATACGCCCATATAAAGGGCTTAGTATGAGAGAACTCTCCTACTCGGGACCAATATTCCCGGTTTGGTTTACTAGTAGCCTTCGCTACTGCCTTAACAGCAAGGCTCCCTTACTAAGGGTGTAACTAAAGGGAGGGCTCTCCTTACGCTACGGCACTCACTACACGCACGACCGGTCGAGGTCGTGCGTCTGTAAGATAGAGTGAAATGTAAACTGAATATATTTAATATATAATTAGCCTAAATTAATTTAAACTAATGTAAACTATATGTAATACTAAGTAGAACATACCAAATTCGTACCTAGCTAAAATGTAGTGTACACCACCTGTGTACCGACACGTGGATGGCTAACACGCCACCCCCAAGGGCTCCTGCCCTGATTGGTTAAAATAACCAATGGTTCAAAACCTTTCGAACCGGTCAATACTGACCCCAACCGTAGTGTACTCACGTACACCACCAACTAAATCTGACTCGAATGTAACCCTGTTACATCCTCCCCCATCAAGACTATTGCTTACGCAATTAACAAATTTTGTTGGAGAAGTCCAACTGCCAGTACCTCTGGCTATACATGAGAACCTTCAGTTGTGCTATGGAAGAAAACTATTCCGATAACTCGGAAGTGGATGCCATTGGGGAGATCTCCCCAACGGCTGGCCACTCTGACAGCGCCGTTCGGCGCTGTCGGTCATCCAACACATTCCCCACACGTGGGGAAAACGCACTAACTAGTGCGCCACCGTTACCCGCTAGGGGTGATACCTTCAGGTTGCCCCAGGCAACAACCACCAATGAACCGTCTTTGGTTCAAGAGGCCCGACGTGCCGGACGGGCACGGAAGGGGCCTCGCTACCCTCAAAAGAGGGCTAAGAACGCGGCCAGAGGGGTTTATCCTCCTATACCCCTGGTCCAGCGGCTATACTGCCGCGTGAAATTGCGCGCCGGAAACAACTCCGGGCCAGACTGCTAACGCCTAAGCAGTTTACTGTTAAGTCCTACCGGACGCGCCTCGGGAAACAGGCACGCGGTGCCCTCGTGGATATCCTCCACGAGATTCCCTTTGTTCTCTTGCGGGACGAAAGCGTCAAAGACGCAGAACAGGCATTCCGCGCTTGGGCGGAAGGGGAGAATCGCCTCCCCAGCTTTGATACGCTGTATAACAGCTTTTCCGAACACGACGTTCGGGTGGAGAGGGCGCTACGCTTGGCCTCTGCCCAGGCCAAAGCGCTAGGGCAATTACCTGCCTCTTACTACACGCGCCCTGCTCTCGATGTGGTGCCGGAGAGCAATACAAGCACCGCATCTGCCTCCGGCAAACGCCCAGCTACTGGGAGTGAAGAGGCTTCTCATGCCCCTCTGGTCGTTGACTCTCAGTGGGATTCTCTCTCTCGAAATCGTCAACGACGTCGCGGCAATCCTGCCGCAGGGGAGTCTCGGACTCCCACGAGCTCTGGGAATGTGGATACCCTTTCCACTTCACCAGATACTGGGTTTGACCCCGGTGATGGCGTCGTGCCATCGGACGCTCCACATGATAGTGTGGAGTACCTTCCGCATCGAGCATTGGAGGAGGAGGTCGCGCAATTGCGACGTGAGATTCGCGAGCGCTGGGATCGACACATCCATCGCATCCATGATCTCCACGAGGGACTCCGCGATGAGTGGGATGACACTGATCGCTTCGAGAGGCGTCTTGCCTCCCTCGAGTCTCTCGTTGCGGATCTTCAGGGTCGTATTTCAACCCTGTCTTGAGATGTCCCGACCTGTCGTGCCTTTCGGCTATCCAACTTCTCACCCTCCTCCAAGAGGGGACCCGCCTCCGGGTTCTGGTATGGCTTAAGCATACCCACATAGAAAGTTGGATGCGTACGCATAGCCTTCGGGATGTCTAAGGTATGCGACAAGCCCTTTCGGGCTAGTACCTTAAAGGGGCCCAAAAACCTGGGGCGCAGTTTATTCTTCAACACGTTTGAAACTGCATGTGTAGGAAGATTTTTAGCGTTTAATAAAACTCTTTCTCCTACTTTGTACACTTTTTCGTTTCGCCGCCCCTTGCGGTCAGCTTACTCCTTCAGCTTGTCTTGGCTTTCCGCCATGGCATCGCAGACGTGTCGTAAGACACTAAGGCGCGTCGATAAAACTTATCGATGTGCTATCGCAAGGATATAGGGCTGACATCAGGGAATCCTCCCCCCTCAAGCCCTGGGCCACACACACGTGGCGTCAACGGAACCCTCGGATTTACTAATCCGTTCACGTAAAACGGGGTAAACCCCGTATATGCATGGACCGAATTGTTTATAGCAAATTTGGTCATAGGGAGCATCTCACTCCAACCCTTTGGAGAATCCGGACATAAACTCCGGAGAATATCCTCCACAACGCGATTAACGCGTTCCGTCTGACCGTCCGTCTGCGGATGATCCGCAGTGGACATGAGGAGCTTGGTGCCTAGCACCTTAAACAACGCTCCCCAGAATTTTCCCGTAAAACGGGGATCCCGATCCGACACAACAGAATCGGGTAGACCATGCTGTCGAAAGACACGGTCTAGGAACACTTTCGCTGTTCCTTGTCCATCAATGGACTCTGGAACCGCCGCTGGTGATCCATCTTGCTCAAACGGTCTACAAAGACCAATATGCCGGTGTTCCCGGCCTTATCCTTCGGAAAACCGAAGATAAAATCCATACTAATGGATTTCCAACACTACGTTGGAACCGACAAGCTCGCCAAAGGCGCAGCTGAACTTGCAGAGGGTTTAACCCTCTGACACGTCTCACAGGTGCGTATATACGCACCGACCCACTTATACATATTGGGCCACCAATACAGAGCGCTTAAAGCGCTGTAGGTCTTATCCCGACCTATATGACCCCCGGTAGGGGCGTCATGTGCCTCAAAGAGGACTCTATACTTCAGTTCCTCATCATGAGGAACTACCACCCGCGGAGTGTCCTCCGCACTCGTGCTATAAAATAGCAGACCGTCACAGTACCTGTAATGGTGTAAACGAGCTTTATCTCGACTTGTCAGTGTTGGCTCAGACGAGCCAAGTCCCTTTCCACCCAACGCGCTGATAAGCGCCGTGCACTGTGGGTCTTTCTCGTACGCCTGGCGTAGGAGATCCACCACAGACGTGGTGACGAATGTCGCGTGAGCGAGCTCGTAATCGGGACGACGCGACAACGCGTCTGCAAGCACGTTCTGCTTGCCAGGTTTATACTTAACCTCAAAGTTGTACTCCGCAAAGAAGGAGAGCCAACGGGCCATCCGTTGCGAGAGATGAGGCGTTTTTGTCGCTGTCCGTAAGGACGTGTGGTCAGTATAAACCACGAACGTCTTAGAGCCGAGTAGGTGAACCCTAAATTTGACAATAGCATACTTCATTGCAAGTAGCTCCTTGTCATGAACGGGATAATTCCGTTCCGCAGCTTTAAGCTGCCTCGACTCAAACGCAATCACGCGTTCCCTTCCTGCATCGTCTGCTTGTAACAAAGCACATCAGATTGCGAAATCGGAGGCGCCGCAGACGACACTAAATGGTTTCCCAGGATCTGGGAGAGCAAGAACGGGATCTTTTAACAAGCTCCTCTTTACCGCTTCAAAAGCGTTTTGGTGTTTGTTTTCCCAACACCAATCCACGTCCTTCTTAAGAAGGTCGGTTAACGTCTTCGCCATTTCAGCGTAGTTCTCGCTGTATTTATGGAGATAATTGGCTAATCCAAGCCATTTCCGTAAATCTATAAGATTTACAGTCTAAGGCGACTCCACAATGGCTTTCACCTTCGCGGGATCCACCCGCACTCCATCCTTACCGATGAAGCATCCAAGGAAAGGAATTTCTTCTGCCCCAAAGATACATTTGGATGCGTTCGCATATAACTTATGCTCTCGCATACATTCGAGCACTGCTCGAAGGTGTATCAGATGCGTCTGAACATCAGACGAGTCGCCTTCCGCACGACTATGGACGAATATATCGTCGCAGTACGTCTGAGCGTACTTTCTATGAGGGCGGAAGAGTTGAGTCACCAAGCGATCGAAAGTCGCTGGCGCATTCGAAAGCCTCTGTGGCATAACATGCCACTCCCATAGTATGCCGCTAGGCGTGCTGACCGCTGGAAGCGGAATATCGGACGCTCGCATGAGCACCTGATAATACCTGTCCACCAGATCTAAGGCACTGTACACAGTACAGCCCGCCATATTGTTCTGGAGGACATCCTTCGGAGGAATCGGGTTCTGCTTGGGTACAGTCGCGGCATTCAGCTTATTCTAAGCATGCACAATGCGCCACTTTCCGTTCGGTTTACGAACACAAACAGTGGGAGATGAGTGGGGAGACTTGCTCTCCCGTACCATCCCTGCCTCTTCTTTCCCCTTGAAGAATGCGTCGATGACGTCGCATTGCTTCTTGAGGAGAGGCCACTTCCTCGTGACCGGGGAGTCTGACATGAAATTTACTTGGTTCCTGGCTCCAGGAACCAAAAAAATTTCATGTCGGACTCCCCCATCCGGTGGTAACCCCATCGGCGGGTTGTCACTAATGACATCTTCAAATTCATTTAGTAAGGAATGGTAAGGGTCCTCAGGATCGGCAAGGATCTTGAGGCCGCTTCGGGCATTCAATGCCTGTTTGGTTTTCACCAAAACTGACTCGTCCCTCGTGGATGAAGAGTTCAACTCCTCTTCCGGACGCAACAGGACGACCTCGTCGATTTCATCTGCTTTCAACGCAGTCTCAAACTCGTTGAAGGACATCTCCTCCAACGACAACAGTTCGCCTACCCCAGGCAACCGTTCCAGGCTTACGCCTTCTGTGACAAAACCTGTCACACTATTCAGCATTCGATAGGACTGCTGACTACTGGCCTCGGGACTCATCCCGAGACCCAGATGGGGGGAGTCAATTGCCCCATCTATTGGAAGAGCCTCGCGCATATCCACAGAGGTCTCTACCTCTACCACCGGTGACTCGCCGGTCTTACCTAAAACGGCGTAGTCGGAATCATTTCCGACGTGCGAAATAGACGAACTTCGGGTCTCTTCGCTTGGAAGCGCCTCGCGCTTAACCACAGGGGTCTCTACCCCTACCACTGGAGTCGCAACTTGTTCGCCGGACACGGCGTGGTCGGAATCAATTCCGACTTGTAGAAGAGACGAACTTCAGGTCTCTTCTCTAAGCGCCTCGCGCTTACCCTCAGAGGAATCCACCTCTATCACTGGCGACTCACCAGTCTCGCCTACATCGGCGCGGGGATTAACCGCCGAATCCCCCTCGTTAAGGAACTCTTCCTTAACACCATTGGGAATGATCGTTTAAGACATCCCAATCTCAGGCATCTCACGCCAGAATCGCTTTTGCGATCGAGCAAAGGTGGGTTCATGACTTGTCAATGCTTCACCGACCGCGGGTGCGTTGAGCCAATGGACTTAGACTTCCAGGCTATCCATGGATCGTGGCGTTCCAGCCACTTCATGCCCAGAATGAGGTCATACCTCGAGTCCAAATCCAGGCCTAGGCAACGTTCTAAGCTGTCGAGGTCTGCAAACTTCAGCTTAAGGTCAATCGAGACCTTGGGTACAGAAACCTGTACGCCCGTCGCAAGACGGACCGTGACAACGTCACGAAAACGTGCCTCTAGGGCCTCGGCATACAGCCGACCCTTCTCAACAGAAGCCCGTCTGACATAATTGTCAGACGCTCCAGAGTCTATCAAGACTCTCCAAGACTTATCAAATCCTTTCACGTCCGCAAGGACTACCAGCAGACCTGGCTGGTACAACAACTCGGTGCTAGAAAGCACCGTTTCCCTCGGGGCTTTGTGCTGTCGTCCCCTACCCTGGGGCTTAACAGCACTGATGGGTCTCCCAGTAGGGCGCCCCGCACCTACTGGGAGCCGTCGTTTCCCGACGGCTTGGGAAAGGGCTTTTTCCCCACCCTTGGCCCCTTAAAGCGAGTATCTCGCTGGGGGTTCCGCGGACATCTGTTCCGCAGATGATCCGTGCTTCCACACAGGAAGCATCTCAGCGGCCCACGCCGCTGAAACATTGCAAGGACCTCTGCTTCGAAGCTCTGCGAAAAAGAGTCAGCTTGACTCTTAGCGGAAGGTTTCTCTTCCTCTTCGACCTGACTCAGGTCCATGGGTTCCGGAACCACCTTAGAGGAACGAAAGTTCCTCTCGGCGTTGAACGCCATCTTAGGGATTGGGGACGGCATCGGAAGAGCTCCGAACGTGATGGCCCTTCTCTTAGGCCTCCCATGAAGACGGGGATGGACACATCGTCCGAATACGCTTTCGCGTACATCCCTGCCAACAGGGTCTTAAGTTCTTGGATATATGTTTCCAAGTCCTTAATTCCCTGACGGCACCTCAGAAACGCCAGCTGATTCTGGAAAACCAGATCAGGCGTTGCATACATGTCCATAAGCTTCTGCTTAAGGACCTCCCAGGTAAGGAACACGTTCGTTACCGAGTCCGAACACGTAAACGCCCATGCACGGGCTTTACCCGTAAGATGGGTCAGTGCAAGTCCCACTTGCAAGTGATCAGCGATCACGTTCGATGTTTCGAAGGCCGTTTTGACCTCTCGCATCCACACATAAAGGTTTTCACCCTTCTCCCCGGTGAACTCATTTATCTTAAATGATAATGGGGGACGCACCCCCGTGGAACTACTTCCACCTAAACTCTCCTCATGGGCGATGACGGCATTTACCTTTGCCTTTACGGCCTCAAGGCCCTGCTCCACCAGATGACGCATGCCATTCTCACACAATATGGGTAACAGCTTTTAAAGGCTTCCTGATGGACGAGGGTTAACCTATCCCAATCGTCCTTATTCATCCTTTGCAGAGGATGTCTTAGTCTACCAACACAGGTGTTGGATTGACTACAAGTGCTACCAGATGTAGCCGGTGCGTATACGCACGGTGCGGCTAGCGCACAGAGGAAGAATTTTCCTTAAAGCGGCGTTCGCCGCTACTTAGCCGATACGCCCTTATAAAGGTCTTAGTAGGAGATAGCGCTCCTACTCGGGGCCAAGATTCCCGGTTTGGTTTACTAGTAGCCTTCGCTACTGCCTTAACGGCAAGGCTCCCTTACTAAGGGTGTAGCTAAGGGGAGGGCTACCCTTACGCTACTGCACTCACTACACGCACGACCGGTCGAGGTCGTGCGTCTGTAAGATAGAGTGAAATGTAAACTGAATATATTTAATATATAATTAGCCTAAATTAATTTAAAATAATGTAAACTATATGTAATACTAAGTAGAACATACCAAATTCGTACCTAGCTAAAATGTAGTGTACACCACCTGTGTACCGACACGTGGATGGCTGACACGCCACCCCCAAGGGCTCCTGCCCTGATTGGTTAAAATAACAAATAGTTCAAAACCTTTCGAACCGGTCAATACTGACCCCAACCGTAGTGTAATCACATACACCACCTACTAAATGTGACTCGAATGTAACCCTGTTACAGCCGTGGTACCGCCTGATTAAGCGTCAAAAACTTTGATCAGCCGCTCCAGCACACATTTGTGTGCACTGTATAGGTGAGATTTTGCCTACATACCGCGCATTGCATTAGCAACTGAGCAATCAGGCCTGTTATACACTGTCCGTCGGAAGTAGTTTCCTGTGCGCTTGGTGTATGCCATCATGATAAACAAATTACAGGGACATGTCGTGAAGGGGTTAAAAATTATTATAATTCAACTTAATTCATAACACAAAGAGGTAATAAGCCAGTCCTCCTTGTTTTACTTCCCGGGTACTTAGTACTTCCGTCCGAACCAACAAATCAATCAATTACACTTGGGGTACACTTCAAAAGGCTGTTCCGGGATGTCCCCAACACTAGCGCACTCCAAATGGCTGCTGATTCACTCACTAGGACGTGCGCTCACCGACTTCCTTGTGTTACACTTGGTTTTTGTATGGAGTAAAAAAAAGAAAGGTTTTTGGGCCGCCAGAGATCTGCGTAGTTCAGGGGAAATTTCGTTCAATTAAGTTTTACCAACTCCTACATCAAAGTCAATCACTTTTCTAACCCACTACTTCTTTGTTACTTCAGCGCTGACTTCAAAACTGGACTCTGGGGCCGTCGCAATCCTCTGTAATTTGATTGATCAGATTTGCCGTTGCGATCTGGCCGTCGCACCCTCTGGAACTTGATTGATCAGTTTTGACATCGCGATCTGGCCGTCGCGATCTGTCCGTCGCGATCTGGCCGTCGCACCCTCTGAAACTTGATTGATCAGTTTTGACATCGCGATCTGACCGTCGTGATCTGTCCGTCGCGATCTGACCGTCGCACCCTCTGAAACTTGATTGACCAGTTTTGACATCGCGATCTGGCCGTCGCGATCTGTCCGTCGCGATCTGGCCGTCGCACCCTCTGGAACTTGATTGCCCAGTTTTGACATCGCAATCTGGCCGTCGTTGCTCCACCCAATTTAATGTCTCCGACTCCATGTGTCCAATGCACCGCCCGTGTACACGTCCAAGGACGAGCTCCGTGCGTACTTTAGGCAGTTTGGTGGCTGTTTTGTCGAGACGCTCATTCAGGCGCATCATGACCTCATTGACGCGTACGTGAAGGCAACGCAAGACCCGCGCTTTCGGGAGGAGCTCGAGAACTTGGGTTGGGACTATATTGGCCGTCCGACGCCGCTGTACCACGCCCGTCGGCTCACGGAGAATGCGCAGGGCGCGCAGATTTGGCTCAAGCGCGAGGACTTGGCCCACATGGGCGCCCACAAGATTAACAATGCGCTGGGGCAAACCGTGTTGTCCAAGCGGCTGGGCAAGACGCGCATTATTGCCGAGACGGGCGCGGGGCAGCATGGTGTGGCCACGTCCACGGCGTGTGCCTTGCTCGGTCTCGACTGTGTCGTGTACATGGGCTATGTTGATACGCAGCGCTAGTCGCTCAATGTCTTTTGCATGAAGATGCTGGGGTCAAAAGTGATTGCCGTCACGAGCTGGTCCCAGACGCTAAAGGATGCCGTGAAAGAATTAAATCGGGACTGGGTCACGAACGTCGAGACGACGCACTACATTTTTGGGTCGGCCATTGGTCCGCACCCGTTTCCGACGCTCGTGCGCTACTTTCACAGCGTCATTGGACGGGAAATCAAAGCCCAGTTGCACGACGAGAGGGGACGACTGCCCGATGCGATTGTCTCCTGTGTTGGCGGCGGGAGAAATGCCATTGGCATGTTTCACCCGTTTTTGCACGAGTCACGGGTGGCCATCTACGGCGTCGAAGCGGGAGGCGACGGCGTCGAAACGCCACGGCACTCGTCGACGCTGCTCGGGGGTCGACCCGGTGTCCTGCATGGCACGAAGACGTACGTGATGCAGGACCCTGCGGGCCAAGTGATCGAAACGCACTCGGTCTCGGCAGGTCTCGATTATGCCGGGGTCGGTCCCGAGCATGCGTTCCTCAAGGATTCCGGACGTGCAACGTACGTGAGTGTGACGCATAAGGAGGCGCTCGAAGCTTTCCAGCTTCTTTTGCAACTGGAAGGCATTGTGCCGGCGCTGGAGAGTGCGCACGCCGTGCACTTTGGTGTCCACCTCGCGTCAACGCTCTCGCCTGACCACGTGGTGGTCATCAACATTAGTGGTCGCGGCGATAAAGACATGCTCCAGGTCGCCATGGAGCTCGGCGTGAACCTAAACGATGACCCCACGGACAACTAGATGAACACGGTCTACTTGAGCGCTTGGGTTGCATTAAAACGAGCTCCTAAATATGAGCGCACTCTGAACGTGTGATTCCTCTCTCCATCGTGTCTTCCCTGCCGCAGTCTTGTGCTCTCTACCGGTGTTCACCTATTGAAGGCATGACACAATCTTTGAAACTAATATTCAGTGTTTGAAGAAATCACAAGCGTAAAAAGCGTCATCGTACTAACGTGTAGAATTTGGCGTGAAAAATACACCAAAAATTAATAAATGCCACAGATCACCTTCTTCATGCTGTAAATAAAGACTCCACTTCACCACAGACAGATGCTGCACAAGGTTGGCATATGTCCCACTGTAATGGGGTGCCATTACATAATTGATATTCAAGTTAGAATATCACAGTTGAATTTCAGACGCGTTGTCTAAAATTCAAATAATAGATTATAAGTTATTATAATCTACGAATGAAAAGTCTATTCGGTATAAATACCGAATCATGCAGGTTAACTAATAGTACAGTTAGTTTAATACTTGATATTATTATATTAGTTAGGTAATTACTATACTATTAGCCTCTAAACCACCCATTTAATAAACACTCTTAATTTTGCGTTCTAGATAGCAAGTGAATATTTATATATTTACTTTTAGTATAGGATTAGTTGTTACCAATTAATCCTACCCTAATTGTATTGCGCGCTTCGTCGCACAACACAGTGTAAGCCCGTGACAGGATCAGTCCTGTTACACCTGGTAGCACTTTGTGGTCCGTCCTAACGACCACAGTTCCGTTCCGCTAGTTAACTATCGGAGCGAAGATTAAGAGCCGCTCGGCATCATATCGCGAGACATGACACCTGCCGAGCGAGAGAGAACGCTGGAAGAGGTGAATAAACACTTCCCTCACTTCTCGTCGCGTAGTAAAGACGCGACGGTGGAAATGGTTCGGTCTATGGGGACCGACATCCTTACCTTCCTCAAGAGTAAGAATCCGGAGAAAGTGGTACAGGTGGTGAATCGCTTAAGGCAAAACCACCGAAAAGCCAGCACGGCCCGCGCCAGAGGCAGCGCGGACCGCATCTGCACCTGCAACGCATAGCGTTGAAGTAGTAAAGGCGCGAGTACCGCCCTTTACCGGTGAAGGGGGCGAGCCCCTTCGTAGATGGTTCGCAGAGGTGGAAGATGCCATCTCTGCGCAAAATATTGTTGACGAAAGTCAACAGGCGTACTTCGCCACAACATGTCTGGGCGGCAGAGCCAGGGCATGGGCGATGAGTCGCAGAGCCACTGATGACTCTGCGTTCCTGACTTATTAGGAATTAAAAGCTGAGCTAAAGCTCAACTTTGAAGCTCCAGAAATGGAGCTAAGTAGTCGGCAGGAGCTCATGGAACTCTGGCAAGGTAAGCTTGACCTCCAAGCTTACGCTCGGAAGACGCAATATTTGCTGTCAAATATTGTGTATGAGCCGGTGCCCCCTGCTATGCAGGTCAATGGCTTCATGAAGGGACTCAATGATGGTCCCGTCAAACAGAGTCTCTATCGGCACCCGCCAGATACTCTGAGGGATGCCATTGATGTGAGCATCCGTGAGGAGTTTAGCATGCGATCAGCGTCATCGCATGCTAGGTACAGCCGAAGGGCTCAACACCCTTCGCTTTTGACATGCCGCAACGGCATGTCAACAATCAGCAGTCAGGCAGACGAAGCTCACACTTCGTCCCAAGAAATAGCCACCCGCGCCAGAGCATGAGCGGTGGAGGTCCAGAGCCGATGGACCTATCGGTTGCGGTTGCTTCGAACACGAAGCAACCGAAATTTAAGAAGAATTTTCGCTGCAATAGATGCGCGAAAATGGGGCATTTTGCCCATGAGTGTATGGCACCGCGTCCGGTGCCATGCAGTCAGCGGACGGAACCGTCCTCTGCACGGCGACACCAACAGGGACATCACCCTGTGGAAAAAACGAGAAACGCCAGTAGGGTCGGGGCGCCCTACTGGGAATGTTATCCCACATGCCGACATAGGGCATGTGAGGGTAATAGCCCCAGACGGGACTATGTCCTGTCAAAAGTTGCAGGGTGATGATAAGCCTCTTATCACCCTGGAGGTTAAGCCGCACGGGAGCGATGTCCCCATGCGAGCTTTGTTTGACACAGGAGCGTCAAACAATTTCGTTAGAACTCAGAGTCTAACGCTGTTGAGCTTCGTGGAGGTAGAGAACCCACGAAGTATGTTGTCAGTCCGGTTAGCAACAGGTGCAACCGTGACTATTCCAAAGCGTGTGATTAAAACACGCTTCGAGTTGAATGAACAGTCATTCGAGGATGAATTCATCGTCCTCGATTTAGATGACAAGTTCGATGTGATACTTGTAATCCCATGGATGTACAAGTTTAAACCTTCGATCGACTGGGTTAACCTATCGATCTACTGCAGCGGATGCACAGGATCTGATAACCCTGTGTGAATCCGGCTGTATCAAAGGATACAACCGCAGCGTCAGACAGTCTGGTGGATAGCGATGGCACCACCAGGTCTGTTCCGACACGATCAGCGGAAGGTACCTCCGCTGGTGAGAGTCCAGAGGGACTACCACACGCAACCGAAGAGTCGTTGCGTGTTGGAGAGAAACATTCCACGGGTGATAAAGACCACCGTGAGAATGAAGTAATATCCACGGTGGGAAACACCCACCGTGAGAATGAAGTGATATCCACGGTAGGAAACACCCACCGTGAGAATGAAAATGTATCCACAGTGGGAAATACCCACTGTTCGACCGAAGGTTCCAACACGACGAATGAATTCCGTGTTGATGAGAGTGAACTCACGATCGATTGCAATCGTGAGCACAACTCCGTGGTGGCCAGTGCCCACCACGTTGCGTTAGCCATGCGCACGGGTTATAAAGACCACCGTGTCGCAGAAAAGGCGGCCGATCAGAAGAGCACATCTGATCGCCAAAATTCCATGGTAGTCAGTGGCCACCATGATGACGAATATTCGCACACGGTGAATCGTAATCACCGTGTAGCAGTCAATCAGACGAGTGCGTCTGATTGCATGGGCAGTTCCGTCGAGACGATCAACGTCTTGACGCAAACGGAGACCGGACTAGCTACCCAGTCTCTGTTGATGGAACACCCTCCGAAAGAAGGTTCAGAGGTGATGGCTCTTCCAGCGCTAAGCTGGAAGAAGTTTATGAGAAACTTGCACGATGATCAGATCGAACATATCTGTATTATCGTAGCAAGTTTCTGATCTGTATTATCGTAGCAACAGATGATATAGTGGATATTCGTGAACGAATATCCACATTACAAGTGGAAAACATGGGGAAAGAGGTTCCCAATGATCAAACCAAAGTTCAGCGCTTTGAAGCGCAGAGCTGGGAGTCGCTTAAAGCGAACTCCCCATTTCATGAGGTACTTCGGGAATACGCTGACGTATTCCCAGAAGAAGTACCTAGCGAGCTCCCTAAGGATAAGGGAAGTCGTCATGAGATTGACCTCGTGCCAGGCACGAAGTATTGTGTTACGCGGCAATGGCCGTTGCCGCGTGATCAGGTAAAAGCGATCGACGAGTTTTTCGAAGCTCGTCGAAAATCAGGCCAAGTGCGGGAGTCTACCTCACCGCACTCTACCCCCCCCCCCACCTTTTGTGTGAAAAAGTCCACAGGTGGGTAGAGAATCGTTCACGCTTACAACAAGCTGAACGCAGTGACGGTACCGGCGCAGACGCCGATACCGCGAAAAGATGTCATCATTGATGGCATGTGCGGGAGCACCATCTTTAGTGCTCTCGATCTAAGAGATGGATTTTATCAAATCCTAATGCGTGAGAAGGATATCCCTCTCACGGCGGTAAGCACCCCAAGCGGCATGCTTTGGGAGTGGCTTGTTATGCCGCAGGGGCTTCGAAATGCCACTGCTACGTTTAACAGATGCGTAACGCATCTATTACGCCTGGTGCGAGAATTCGCACCGAGTTATTTCGATGACGTGTTCATCCATAGTAAGGGTGAACACGATAAAAGCGAGGTAGATGTCCATAGGGAACATCTACGTTGAGTGTGGAGCTTATGCGTAAGCATAAGCTCTATACAAATCTAAAGAAGTGCACCTTTGGTGCACCTGAGATACCCGTTCTTGGATGTTTTGTGGGAAAGAACGGGGTGCGTCCTGATCCAGAAAAGATCAGGGTGATCGTTGAATGGCCTACGCCAAACAACGTTAAGGAACTTCGAAAGTTCCTTGGGTTGGCAACATATTTGCACAAGTATTCGTGCAACTATGCTGGGTTAATATGACCTCTTTCTCAATTGCTAAAGAAAGTTGTCGAATGGCATTGGGATACCCAATGCCAAGATGCTTTTGATGCAGCCAAGCAAAGCTTGACTGAAGCGCCTGTCTTGGCTATAGCCGATAACGAGCGTCCGTTCCACGTCGTTTGCGACGCGAGCGATTTCGCTATCGGCTGTGCTTTGATGCAGCGTGATCACGATGATTGTGATCGCGTAATCTGATATCAATCGCGTCAGTTGCGCCCAGCCGAGCGCAACTATCCAGTACATGACAAGGAACTCATTGCCATGAAGTATGCACTGGCCAAGTTTCGGGTCTATCTATTGGGAGATAGACCGTTTGTGGTTTACACGGACCATGCGTCGCTACGCACGGCCGTGAATTCACCACATATTTCTCAAAAAATGGCTCGATGGCTGTCATTCTTTGCTGAGTACAACTTTACGGTTGAAGACAAACCCGAAAAGTTGAACGTGATAGCGGATGCGCTATCACGAAGGCCCGATTACGAGACGAAACCGTCCGTAACCGAAGGTTCCTGTAGCCGGTGCGTATACGCACGGTGAGGCTAGCGCACAGAGGAAGACTCTTCCTTAAAGCGGTGTCTACCGCTACTTAGCCGATACGCCCTTATAAAGGGCTTAGTAGGAGAGAGATCCTACTCGGGGCCAAGATTCCCGGGTTGGTTTACTAATTAGCCTTAACGGCTGTGTTCCCTTTACGGGATGTAGGTAAAGGGAGGACTCCCTCTTACCTACGTCACTCACTGCACGCGCGACCGGTCGAGGTCGTGCGACTGCACTTTAGAGTGAAATGTAAGCTGAATATATTTAATATGTAATTAGCCTAAATTAATTTAAACTAATATAAACTATATGTAATACTAAGTAGAATATTCCTAATTCGTACCTAGCTAAAATGTAGTGTACACACCTGTGTACTGACACGTGGATGGCTGACACACCACCACACGAAAGTCCCCTGCCATCATTGGTTAAAATAACCAAATGTTCAAAACCTTTCAAACCGGTCAATACTGACCTCAACCGTGGTGTACTCATGTACACCAACATTATATGTAACTCGAATGTAACCCCGTTACATCCTCCCCCATCAAGACTATTGCTTACTCAATAATCAAAATCTTGTTCGAGAACTCGAACGCCAGTACCTCTGGCTGTCCATTGTACACCTTCAGCGGTGCTATGGACGCAAACTATTCCGACAACTCGGAAGTGGACGCCCTTGGGGAGCTCTCCCCAACGGCTGGCCATGTTGATAGCGCCGGACGGCGCTATCAGTCATCCAAGCCATTCCCCACACGTGGGGAAAACGCACTAACTCGTGCGCCACCGTTACCCGCTAGGGGTGATACCTCCAGGTTGCCACAGGCAACCACCACCAATGAACCGTCCTTGGTTCAAGAGGCCCGACGTGCCGGACGGGCACGGAATGGACCTCGCGACCCTCAAAAGAGGGCTAAGAACGCAGTCAAGAGGGGTTTAGCCTCTTATACCCCTGGTCCAGCGGCTATACTGCCGCGTGAAATTGCGGATCGGAACCAACTCCGGGTCCGACTACTAACGCCAAAACATTATTCCGTTAAGTCCTACCGGACGCGCCTCGGGAAACAGGCACGCGGTGTCCTCGTGGATATTATCCGCGAGATTACTCTTGTTCTCCTGAGGGACGAAAGCGTCTAAGACGCAGAACAGGCGTTCCGCGCCTGGGCGGAAAGGGAGAAACGCCTCCCCAGTTTCGATGCGCTGTACAACAGCTTTTCCGAACACGACGTTCAGGTAGAGAGAGCGCTACGCTTGGCCTATGCTCAGACCAAAGCGCAAGGGCAATTACCTGCCTCCTATTATACGCGCTCTGCTCTCGATGTGGTGCCGGAGAGCAATGCAAGCACAGCACATCTGCCTCCGGCAAACTCCCAGCTACTGGGAGTGAAGGGGCTTCTTCATCCCCTTTGGTCGTTGACTCTCAGTGGGATTCTCCCGCTCGAAAGCGTCAACGACGTCACGGCAATCCTGCCGCAGGGGAGTCTCGTACTACCACGAGTTCTGGGAATGTGGATACCCTTTCCACTTCACCAGGTACTGGGTCTCACCCCGGTGATGGCGTCGTGCCATCAGGCGTTCCACATGATAATTTGGAGTACCCTCCGTATCAAGCACCGGAGGAGGGGGTCGCGCTATTGCGGCGTGACTTCCACGAGCGCTGTGATCGGAACAGCCGTCGCATCCAAGATGCTCAGGAGGGACTCCGCAACGAGGGAAGGGCGAATGAACGCATCGAGGGGCGGCTTGCCTCTCTCGATTCTCTCGTTGAGGAGCTTCAGGGTCGTATTTCAACCCTGTCGGAGATGTTCCGACCTGTTGCGCCTTTCGGCTATCCGGTTTCGCACCCTCCCTTGAGGGGACCCGCCTACGGGTTATGGTATAGATTAAGCATACCCATATAGAAGGTTGGATGCGTACGCATCTCCTTCGGGATGTCTAAGGTGTACGACAAGCCCTTTCGCGCTAATACCTTAAAGGGCCCCACAAACCTGGGGCGCAGTTTATTGCGCAACACATTTGAAACTGCATGTGTAGGAAGATTTTTAGCGTTTAATAGAACACTTTCTCCTACTTTGTACACCTTTTCGTTACGCCGTCCCTTGCGGTCAGCTTGCTCTTTCTGCTTGTCTTGGCTTTCCGCCATGGCATCGCAGACGTGTCGTAAGACACTAAGGCGCGTCGATAAAAACTTATCGATGTGCTTTCGCACAGATACAGGGCTGACATCGTGGAATCCTCCCCCCTCAAGCACTAGGCCACACACGCGTGGCGTCAACGGAACCCTCGGATTCGCCAATCCGTTCACGTAAAACGGGGTAAACCCCGTAGATGCATGTACCGAGTTGTTGATAGCAAATTCAACCATCGGAAGCATCTCACTCCAACTCTTTGGAGAATCCGGACATAAACTCCGGAGAAAATCCTCCACAACGCGATTAACGCGTTCCGTCTGAACGTCCGTCTGCGGATGATCCGCAGTGGACATGAGGAGCTTGGTGCCTAGCACCTTAAGCAACGCTCCCAAGAATTGTCCCGTAAAACGGGGATCCCGATCCGACACAACGGAATCGGGTAGACCATGCTGTCGAAAGACACGGTCTAGGAACACTTTCGCTGTTCATTGTCCATCTATGGACTCTGGCACCGCCGCCAGGTGAGCCATCTTGCTCAAACGGTCTACAAAGACCAATATGCCGGTGTTCCCGGCCTTATCCTTCGTAAAACCGAAGATAAATCCATGCTAATGGATTTCCAACACTCCGTTGGAACCGATAAGCTCGTCAAAGGCGAAGCTGAACTTGCAAAGGGTTTAACCCTCTGACACGTCTCACAGGTGCGTATATACGCACCGACTCACTTATACATGTTGGGCCACCAATACAAAGCGCTCAAAGCGCTGTAGGTCTTATCACGACCTAAATAACCCCCGGTAGGGCGTCATGGTCCTCAAAGAGGACTCTATACTTCAGTTCCTTATTATGAGGAACTACCACCCGCGGAGTGTCCTCCGCGCTCGTGCTAT
>CM047586.1:8337209-8353072 GCA_026184515.1 Peronosclerospora sorghi | reverse complement strand
AACGAATATCCGCGCTGTTTGAGCGGCGGTTACGTTCGCTGATACTGCAGTAAGATGTACCATCTTACTGAAACGGTCTACAAAGACCAGTATTCCAGTCTTCCGACTATTGTCGGGTGGAAGACCGAATACGAAGTCCATTGAAATGGACTTCCAACACTCTGTCGGAACCGGCAGAGATTGCAGCGGAGCCTGTGCAGACTGCGCAGGCTTAACGCGCTGGCCAATCTCGCAAGCGCGTACGTATTTCCGTACCCACTTGTACTGGTTTCGCCAGTAAAAGTCACGTGCGAGAGAAGCGTATGTCTTCTCTCGACCTTGATGCCCCGAAATCAGTATATCATGATACTCAAACATAATTTGATGTTTGAGATCATCGTCGTTTGGAACGACGATGCGACTTTCATCTTTTTGGTCTGTGCTGTAAAGCATCAGACCATCGTGCAGTCGATATCGATGCACGCAAGCGCGGAGGAGCTCTGGGAGTTCGTCGCGCTTCTCACTTGATTGATTACGTAAGTAATCAATCAACAGACGTGTCTCCTCGTCTGTTTTGTACGCCTCGCGTACT
Source organism: Peronosclerospora sorghi (assembly GCA_026184515.1). Taxonomy (NCBI): domain Eukaryota; phylum Oomycota; class Peronosporomycetes; order Peronosporales; family Peronosporaceae; genus Peronosclerospora; species Peronosclerospora sorghi. Next base: position 8,352,501 of record CM047586.1, on the reverse strand, counting down.
TGTCGTATAATTGACGACGACAAAGCAGTGCAACGGATCGCGTTTGCACTGGACCCTTCGGTTACGGACGGTTTCGTCTCGTAATCGGGCCTTCGTGATAGCGCATCCGCTATCACGTTCAACTTTCCGGGTTTGTATTCAACCGTAAAGTTGTACTCAGCAAAGAATGACAGCCATCGAGCCATTCTTTGAGAAATGTGTGGTGAATTCACGGCCGTGCGTAGTGACGCATGGTCCATGTAAACCACAAACGGTCTATCTCCCAATAGATATATCCGAAACTTAGCCAGTGCGTACTTCATGGCAAGGAGTTCCTTGTCATGCACTGGATAGTTGCGCTCGGCTGGGCGCAACTGACGCGATTGATAGCAGATTACGCGATCACGATCATCGTGATCACGCTGTATCAAAGCACAGCCGATAGCGAAATCGCTCGCGTCGCAAACGACGTGGAACGGACGCTCGTTATCGGCTATAGCCAAGACAGGCGCTTCAGTCAAGCTTTGCTTGACTGCATCAAAAGCATCTTGGCATTGGGTATCCCAATGCCATTCGACATCTTTCTTAAGCAATTGAGAAAGAGGTCGTATTAACCCAGCATAGTTGCACGAATACTTGTGCAAATATGTTGCCAACCCAAGGAACTTTCGAAGTTCCTTAACGTTGTTTGGCGTAGGCCATTCAACGATCACCCTGATCTTTTCTGGATCAGGAAGCACCCCGTTCTTGTCCACAAAGCATCCAAGAACAGGTATCTCAGGTGCACCAAAGGTGCACTTCTTTAGATTTGTATAGAGCTTATGCTTACGCATAAGCTCCACACTCGACGTAGATGCTCCCTATGGACATCTACATCGCTTTTATCGTGTTCACCCTTACTATGGATGAACACGTCATCGAAATAGCTCGGTGCGAATTCTCGCACCGGGCGTAATAGATGCGTTACGCATCTGTTAAACGTAGCAGGGGCATTTCGAAGCCCCTGCGGCATAACAAGCCACTCCCAAAGCATGCCGCTTGGGGTGCTTACCGCCGTGAGAGGAATATCCTTCTCACGCATTAGGATTTAATAAAATCCATCTCTTAGATCGAGAGCACTAAAGATGGTGCTCCCGCACATGCCATCAATGATGCATCTTTTCGCGGTATCGGCGTCTGCGCCGGTACCGTCGCTGCGTTCAGCTTGTTGTAAGCGTGAACGATTCTCTACCCACCTGTGGTCTTTTTCACACAAAAGGTGGGGGTAGAGTGCGGTGAGGTAGACTCCCGAACTTGGCTTGATTTACGACGAGCTTCGAAAAACTCGTCGATCGCTTTTACCTGATCACGCGGCAACGGCCATTGCCGCGTAACACAATACTTCGTGCCTGGCACGAGGTCAATCTCATGACGAGTTCCCTTATCCTTAGGGAGCTCGCTAGGTACTTCTTCTGGGAATACGTCAGCGTATTCCCGAAGTACCTCATAAAATGTGGAGTTCGCTTTAAGCGACTCCCAGATCTGCGCTTCAAAGCGCTGAACTTTAGTTTGATCATTGGGAACCTCGTTCCCAATGTTTTCCACTTGTAATGTGGATATTCGTTCACGAATATCCACTACATCATCTGTTGCAACGATGATACAGATCTGTTCGATCTGATCATCGTGCAAGTTCTTCATAAACTTCTTCCAGCTTAGCGCCGGAAGAGCCATCACCTCCGAACCTTCTTTTGGAGGGTGTTCCATCAACAGAGACTGAGTAGCTAATCCGGTCTCCGTTTGCGTCAAGACGTTGATCGTCTCGACGGAACTGCCCATGCAATCAAACACACTCGTCTAATTGACTGCTACACGGTGATTACGATTCACCGTGTGCGAATACTCATCATCATGGTGGCCAATGCCTACCATGGAATTTTGGCGATCAGATGTGTTCGTCTGACCGGCCGCCTTTTCTGCGACACGGTGGTCTTTATCACCCGTGCGCATGGCTAACGCAACGTGGTGGGCACTGGCCACCACGGAGTTGTGCTCACGATTGCACTCGATCGTGAGCTCACTCTCATCAACACGGAATTCTTTCTTCGTGTTGGAACCTTCGGTCGCACAGTGGGTGTTTCCCACTGTGGATACTATTTCATTCTCACGGTGGATGTTTCCCACCGTGGATATCACTTCATTCTCACGGTGGTCTTTATCACCCGTGGAATGTTTCTCTCCAACACGCAACGACTTTTCTGTTGCGTGTGGTAGTCCCTCTGGACTCTAACCAGCGGAGGTACCTTCCGCTGATCGTGTCGGAACAGACCTGGTGGTGCCATCGCTATCAACCAGACTGTCCGACGCTGAGGTTGTATCTTCTGATACAGCCGGATTACACACAGGGTGATCAGATCCTGTGCGTCCGCCGCTGTCGATCGATAGGTTAACCCAGTCGATCGAAGGTTTAAACTTGGACATCCATGGGATTCCAAATATCACATCGAACTTGTCATCTAAATCGAGGACGATGAATTCATCCTCGAATTACTGTTCATTCAACTCGAAGCGTGTTTTAATGACACGCTTTTGGAATAGTCACGGTTGCACCTGTTGCTAACCGGACTGACAACATACTTCGTGGGGTTTCTACCTCCACGAAGCTCAACAGCGTTAGACTCTGAGTTCTAACGAAATTGTTTGACGCCCCACTGTCAAACAAAGCTCGCATGGGGACATCGCTCCCGTGCGGCTTAACCTCCAGGTTGATAAGAGGCATACCATCACCCTATCACCTTTAGACAGGACATAGTCCCGTCTGGGGCTATTACCCTCACATGCCCTATGTCGGCATGTGGGATAACATTCCCAGTAGGGCGCCCAGCCCCTACTGGCGATTCTCGTTTTTTGCACCAACAGGGTGATGTCCCTGTTGGTGTCGCCGTGCAGCGGACGTTTCCGTCCGCTGACAGCGTGGCACCGGACCCGGTGCCATACACTCATGGGCAAATGCCCCATTTTCGCGCATCTATTGCAGCGAATATTCTTCTTAAATTTCGGTTGCTTCGTGTTCGGAACAACCGCAACCAATAGGTCCATCGGCTCTGGACCTCCACCGCCCATGCTCTGGCGCGGGTGGCTATTTCTTGGGACGAAGTGTGAGCTTCGTCTGCCTGACTGCTGATTGTTGACATGCCGTTGCGGCATGTCAAAAGCGAAGGGCTGTTGAGCCTTTCGGCTGTACCCAGCATGCGATGACGCTGATCGCATGCTGAACTCCTCACGGATGCTCATATCAATGGCATCCCTCAGAGTATCTGGCGGGTGCCGATAGAGACTCTGTTTGACGGGACCATCATTGAGTCCCTTCATGAAGCCAGTGACCTGCATAGCAGGGGGCACCGGCTCATACACAATATTTGACAGCAAATATTGCGTCTTCTGAGAGTAAGCTTGGAGGTAAAGCTTACCTTGCCGGAGTTCCATAAACTCCTGCCGACTACTTAGCTCCATTTCTGGAGCTTCAAAGTTGAGCTTTAGCTCAGCTTTAAATTCCTTATAAGTAAGGAACGCAGAGTCATCAGTGGCTCTGCGACTCATCGCCCATGCCCTGGCTCTGCCGCCCAGACATGTTGTGGCGAAGTACGCCTGTTGACGTTCGTCAACAATGTTTTGCGCAGAGATGGCATCTTCCACCTCTGCGAACCATCTACGAAGGGGCTTGCCCCCTTCACCGGTAAAGGGAGGTACTCGCGCCTTTACCACTTCAACGCTATGCGTTGCAGGTGCAGGTGCGGTCCGCGCTGCCTCTGGCGCGGGCCGTTCTGACTTTTCTAGGTGGTTTCGCCTTAAGCGATTCACCACCTGTACCACTTCCTCCGGGGACTTACACTTGAGGAAGGTAATGATGTCGGTCCCCATAGACCGAATCATTTCCACCGTAGCGTCTTTACTACGCGACGAGAAGTGAGGGAAGTGTTTATTCACCTCTTCCAGCGTTCTTTCTCGCTCGGCAGCCGACATATCTCGCGACATGATGCCGAGCGGCTCTTAATCTTCGCTCCGCTAGTTAACTAGCAGAACGGAACTGTGGTCGTTAAGACGGACCACAAAGTGCTACCAGGTGTAACAGGACTGATCCTGTTACTGGCTTACACTGTATCTTGCGAGGAAGCGCGCAATACAATTAGGGCAGGATTAGTTGGGAACAACTAATCCTATAATAAAAGTAAATATATAAATATTCACTTATCTGTTAGAACGCAAAATTAAGAGTGTTTATTTAATGGGTGGTTTAGAGGCTAATAGTATAGTAACTAACTAATTAATATAATAATATCAGTCTTTAACTAACTGTACTATTAGTTAACCTGCAAGATTCGGTATTTATACCGAATCGACTTTTCCTTCGTAGATTATAATAATTTATAATCTCTTATTTAAATTTCAGCCAACGCGTCTGAAATTAAACTGTGATATTCTAACTTGAATATCTATTATGTAATGGCACCCCATTACAGGTCAGGTCTTGATCGTTTGGACGATCGACCTATTGGAAATTATCTCTTGGAAGTGTTTTTGGTCTGTTTGAGTCTGGGGTGAAGAGTTCCGCCCCAGAGATACCTACCCAGATCGGTCTTCTATATTCAAGACCACTTCGATCCAATCTGCGATCCCGATCCACCGAGTGTGTAACTAGCCCATTCCATCGGGTACACAAGGTGAGATGGACACTAAACAATCGGACCAAGTGGGTTCTGATGACGACCGGTCGTCTGCTTGCAGCGGACGATCGGACCAGATCTCGAGTGGTGGTCCGCGGAGTACCCCCTCCGAAAGTTGGAAGGCTGGGCGCGATGGTGTAGTCAGGTTATCGATGCTAATGTTTTCGATTTCGAACTTGACTCCACCGCACAATAGGGCAGGATTAGTTGGTAACAACTAATCCTATACTAAAAGTAAATATATAAATATTTACTTATGGGTTAGAACGTAAAATTAAGAGTGTTTATTTAGTGGGTGGTTTAGAGGCTAAAAGTATAGTAACTAACTAATTAATATAATAATATCAAGTATTCAACTAACTGTACTATTAGTTAACCTGCAAGATTCGGTAATTATACCGAATCGACTTTTCCTTTGTAGATTATAATAACTTATAAACTCTTATTTAAATTTCAGCCAACGCGTCTGAAATTAAACTGTGATATTCTAACTTGAATATCAAATATGTAATGGCACCCCGTTACATCTAACCTAACATGAAATATGCATAAGAGTTTTGAGTTGTAGCGATCCACCATCTGTCGTGTAACTTACCCTACTTATTTTCGTACCTAAAACATGGGACTACGATTCCTAAGTACACTACCTTATCTCTTAGAAGTACGAAATTGTCAATGCTATAAATGAAAATATACAACTTATATCTTGTTTTTGGTACAAACCGTAATATGGAATATTTTCAGCAAATTTGTTATCTAATTCATATCTGAATACATTTCTCTTTTGGAAAAAGACCAGAGATAGAGAATCTAGCCTCCATATCCACAAAATAGCAGTATAGAGTACGATATCAAAGCCTTCTCATAATAAAAGACCTCAAGATGGAAAATACTTGAATTAGATTGACACAAAAAATGACAAGCCCACAGTTCGATGACGTCTGGGCTGAATACTTCGACTCAAAGGAGGACGTCGTGCTTCCGAATGGAGATGTGAAGTTTTTCTCACGTCATGACATATTTTCGCTTTCTGACGTTGCTTGTGTTTTCCTTGAAGACGTTTTGCGCGTATCGCGCAGGTTCTCAAGGCCCACATGTCGTGCTGCTACACGGGGGAGGTTACACATCAATGACCTGGTGTCTCGTGACGGTACATTGATAGCGATGGAATCGATTTGAGAGACGAAAAAGCTGATGGTTATGTTTCCACTAGGCTCTGCTGAAGGAAACGTGCACGGTGCACGCCTTTGACTTGCGCGGTCACGGGCAGACACGCACGAGTCTTGACAGCGACTTGTCCATTGCTACACTCGTGCAAGATACGCTTCACGTCCTGAACTATGTAATTCCTGCTCGAGGCGCTCAAGTGGATGAAGGTGCAGATGCAGAGACCCCGCAGACAATTATAGTCGGCCACAGGTGAGAAAAACTGCATTCGGTGTACATGCGTTTTCATTGACGATGCTCGTTTGGTGCCGATTTTAGCTTGGGTGGTGCAATAGGAGTCCGTGTTGCAGCTACAGGCAATGTGCCGTCTTTGGTGGGTGTGGTTGTCATCGATGTGGTAGAGGGCACGGCCATTGCATCGCTAAAGCATATGGGGTCAATCCTCGAAAAGCGTCCGTCTCGTTTTCGCTCCTACGAAGATGCCTTCAAATGGGCACTCTGTAGCGGTACTGTTCGTAACCCATGTGCTGTCAAAATTTCAATCCCGTCCCAATTGAAGCAGCTTGAGGATGGCTCGCTGGTTTGGCGGACGGATTTGGCCACCAGTGCTCAATTCTGGACTGGTTGGTGGTAATCTTTCTCGAAGTTGCTAGCAGGTAGCTTATGTAATTGCTCGGCTCTCTATAGACTGGTATCTTGGTCTATCGAAGCAATTTTTATCGCTGAAGGAGGCCAAGATGTTATTACTGGCAGGTGCATAGTTGTGATCGTCAAGAGTTTGTCAGCTTATGTGCCTGTTTAATTCCTTCGCCAATTCGTTAGGCTCGGACCGTCTGGACACTGAGCTCATGCGTGGCCAAATGATGGGCAAATTTGAGATGAGGCTCATGTATTCTTCAGGACATGCGATACAGGAGGATTGTCCGAGCGAGGTGGCTAGTGCCATCACTGATTTATGTGGCAGATGTGCGCGTGTAGTAAGCGGAAACATCTTTAGTCCAAACAAAGCTCCCTCTCAATCGGCCAAGAACTCAATCTTGGCCGAGCGACTCGCAAAAGCGCGCGAGATGATGCCGGGCGTCGGTGCTCATACCGAACATTAGAGTACCTCCCTCCATATTAAGAATCTCAAGTAATGTGTTTCGCAGATGCTGATTCTAAAAAACGCAAAATACATTAAGTGGTTGTCCGTGCCGTACAAGTAGGTGTCGACTTCCCACCCGCAAACTCATCGACAACAATTTTATGTGTTCGATCTTCGTTCGTGGATCGGTGCTCCTTGGCGACAGGCTTGAACGCAAATCTGCTGTCACCATAGACAAAGACCGACCCAACGACTAATAGTACGCCCACGTAGAAAGAGAAGGGGGGTGTCTGGTCGAACATGTAGTTCGAGACAATGCATGACAAGATAAGCGAGAAGGACGTGCCAAAGTTCTTGACAATGTTGTCCGAGTATCGCACGACAGCAGCAATAGTGAGGCCACCCACAGCCTGGAGAAAGATCACCGCAAAGACCGACGGGTGAAAGCCGTAGAAAAAGCCTTGCGTCCACACCTCGTTCAGATTACGCACGACATCCACTGCTGCAACGCCAACCGAGATAGCAGACAGCTGTATGTTACGTACCCACAGCGGGTCTAATGTCTGCTGTGTCGTGAGAGCCTTATGCGATTTCATGACACGTTCAAAATAGGTCGCTGCAAGTCCCGAATTGATAGCCAAACCAATCATGATACAGATCCCAATGAACTTTTTGCTGCTGATCGTTTCATCCGAGTGTTTCGATCCGACTGGTAGTCGCGAGTAGGAGCAGATCGCTACACCAATCATGAGTGCAACCATGGCAGCCCATTGCACGATACTGAAGCGTCGATGGAGCAGCACGATCATAAACAAGGCGGTCGTAATGATCTTGAGCTGATACACGATCTGGTACGTGGCCACGTCGACAAAATCATAGGCCACGAGCGCAAACATGTTTTGCAGCGCATACAGAAACGCGAGTACGGTCATTTTCGTCAGTCCATTCTTGTCGGCAAACACTTCCAGTTCCAAGGTACACAGCGACGTTTTCAGATCGCCGCACTTTTGGAGCAGCACGACGTAGCATAGCACAAACTTGAGCAGCTCGACGAGTAAAACCACGGAACTTGGGCGGTACTTGGGCCCACTCGTGGCGCGCGAGTATTTCGAGACGACCGAGAGTGCCGTGTTTTGTAGCACGAGCATGACAAAACTCACCTGTTTCAGTGAAAAGCCCATGATGGCACCAGGAGAGGGAAAGATGACTTATGATTCTCTCTGACCCTTTACTGACCAACAAACAATACCGCTTTGATTGGTCGGTCGTATTGTTGTTTTTATGGCTTCCGGATTCGGCGAGGTTTGTGTCCTGGCGCCCATGCAGGTCACTACGATTGCACATGGGTACGACTCACAACCATTCGTAGTTAGTGCTAGTACTTGGGGACAGCCATATCCCCACGCGGGCGTCGGAAATCCCGAAAGCGTTTCAGAAAATACTGGTACCGTGCCTTCTGGGCTGACGCGTTTTTCTCGACCTTCATGATGGTAATGGCATGTCGTATCGAGTAGGTGCCGAATAAAGTACAACATGTGCTCTGCACGGGCAATTTAGTGACGAAGGAGGAAGTTGAGATGCTCCAGAATTGGGCGCCGAACGTTTACGTTGTGGCAGGAGACTGTGACCCCGTGCGGCGCTGCGTCTTGGGGCTTCTGAGACTTGTGTTGCTATGCTAAGTCGTTGGTGCTGTCTTGCTGATAGGAAGAAGACGCATATCCAGACACCCAAATCGTGACCATCGGACAATTTCGAATCGGGCTTTGTCACGGACACCAGATTGTGCCGTGGGGCGACCAGCATAGTCTAGCCGCTCTGCAACGAAAGGCACATGTTGCATGGTTGTTGATAGTCTTAGTGAAGCTGTTGAAGCAGTTTTTTCTTGTGTGTTTGTTTGGATTGTTTAGATGAATGTCGATATCCTTGTCACTGGTCATACCCACACGTAAGCATTATGGTTGGTACCTTTGACGTCCGGGATACCTGTACTTACTGCATTGGTTACCCAGATCACATATCCGAACCGAGCAGGGCAAGTGGTTTGTCAATCCCGGATCGATCACTGGCGCCTTTAGTACTTGTGCTCGTGACGTGATTCCTAGTTTCATGCTGATGGCGTTGCAAGGTCCCAAAGTCGTCGTCTTCCTGTACGAGCTCAAGGGTGGCAATGTTGTCGTCTCCAAGAGTGAGTTTACAAAGGACACTTGATGGGTCACATTCATGTTTAATGGACATGTCTTTTCATATATACTGTTGAACTTCTCGTGCGTTCGACGAATACTTAGCCCAGGCTACGAAGCCTGGTGTGTCATGATCATTGATCATTCCTATCTACTTACTACTACTATTTCATGGTGTTGAGAGAAATATATACGTAAGCAGCTAAGACTGATTGAATTCGGCTTCAAGGTCCTCAAAAAACACTGCTGGATCTAAGATCACGGGGTTTGTCACCCGAGGCAGCACGCTCACCTTGTGGGACTCATAGCGCCGCCACATTTCAAATCCGCGCAGAGTATGCTCCATCTCCTTCAATAAAAGCTTGCGCACGGCGGCATCTTTGCTGCTATTGCTGTTAATAGTGTTATTTGAATCAATTGGTGGTGTCAGGCCATTCTCCCGCGTTTCGGGTGACCGCCCAGGCGTAAATAACTCCGAGTAAAATGACTGCAACTTGCGATGCTGCAGCCGGAACACGGTCAAATGGACTACTGCAGCCATCTTGCAGCCTAAAGCAGCCAACCGGATGCTCCCAGCGCTCTGGAAAGCACGAATTGTACTCTCGATAAGCGACGATGTTTGCGAAAGCGTCGTGACACAGTTTTCTCCAAACGAATGCGCATGCTGAGCATCACCCTTTTCTTGGTACGCTAGCTTGGCTTCTTGCAATTTCAGGGCGTACTCGAAAAACTTGGCACCGGAGCGCAAGTAATATTTACCTTGTGTAAGCTGTCCCTCACTACCGCATTCGCTCGATCCACGACGATTTCCCTCGTGCTTCAGTTTTCGTGCCTCGTCCATGAGCTGTGCTGACTCGAGCCGCAATTTTTGAGCATCGTTTCCGGGTGTAAAGGAGATCGTGAAATGTCCAACACGTGTTGGGGAAACTTCGGGTGCAAGCTCCCTTTTAACCTCTTCGGGTGGTAGCTTTACATCTTCTGCCTTGACATCATATTCTTTTTTCACGGGTCGATCCTGCTCCTCATCTTTTGGTGTTGTTTCGCCACTTAGTTTCTTTTTACAAACTTCACACATAACTAGAGCAGTAGGTGCAACAGGAGCTGGGCACTCGGTCGGCGGTGTGAGGTTAACTGTGGATCCGTTCGATGAAGAAGGTGTTGACGAATTTGTCTTGACTTCATTTGAGTCTAGTCCTGCCTTGCTTTTGCTGCTAGACTTGCTGGACTTGTGGGGCTTACTGCTTTTACTGGGCCTACTGGACTTGTTCGATTTTATATGTTTGTTTGACTTGTTCGTTTTGCTCGATGAAGCTTCATTGGGTTGATCACCTTGAATATCATTAGTAACAATCTCGACAGAAGGCGGTTCTTTCCATCTCACCCGTTCTACTTCTCCTGCAGCAAGTTTGCGTCGAAATTCATCGTGTCGTACTGATGGATCATCTTTAAATGCATCCGCAAGTGTGTCACTATGATCTGTGTGCCGTACACTGAGCAAACTGTCTCGGACATATGTGGACATTTGCTTGTAGTACTCTGAGTCTGGACGATGTCGTTTTCGCGCACGCGAAGCTTTAATCGGGTACGTTGGTGCATCCCTATTATTCTTCGGATCGCTAATAGCAGGTATAGATGCAATTCGTTCCGCAGGCGTCGCAACGGTAGGCTCTTCTTCAACTTCCATACCTGAAAGCCCTCTGTCTTGCTCTTCGTCGTCGCTTTCCGCAACGGATAACAAACTATCATCATCAGAGTAGCTAGCATCGGACGCCATACCGCCTTCAACTGGTAAGACCTTTCCACGCGAGATGGAAGTTGGAAATCGGAGCTGTTTTCCTCTACCTACCGAGGCCGGCATCACTTCCACCGCCACTGGATGCGATGTGACATCTTGGCTAGCGTTTGTATCACTGTCAGCATTCTCTTGCTCATCCTCTGACGAGAGCGGCGTGGAAGATTCTACGTCAGAAGAAGACGCGGATCCATTTGAATCGGACTCGACGCTTTTTTCACCACCATTGCGACCATGCAATGCTGCTTCTTTGCTCGATATGGCGCGACTCGGCGCGTTCTTCTTCGAGGACACAAATTTCCGCTTAGCCATTTGTTGCAGACACTGTATACGTACAAGATGGACAGAAGAGCGTTACACCCATGAGTTCAACTTTTACAGAGATGAATTCATTACATACCTAAACGAACCAAGACGATGCACTTTTTCCTCGCTAATGACCCTCCGTCGTACGCGTCGATTCCTGCCACCTCTGTACACGTTTCTTCAATCACTCGTTAGTCACTTTCTTGGGTTGAAAAACGTAAAGCTCGAGGGGGACGAAACAGAGTGACCCACCGAGGCGAGTCGACTAGGTTGTCGTCTTGGTATAACGTGAAAGCGCGAACCGCAGCGAAGCAAAAGACGTCTGCGGGTGAACGATGATTTCTTATGTCGCAGTGCTACCGGTTTATCAAATCGAGCAATGCGAGAGAGACTAAATATCAAAACCAGGACTACTACCAGCACAATCGCGAAACCAGCACAAAAGTATTGTGTAAGCCACACCCCTGATGACAAAACACAACGCAAGTGAGTATATTCACCGAGCTCCTGCCGCCCGTTACGTCCTTTGTGTTCGCTAGTAGATCTAGCCATCTACGTGGAGTTCTAGAGGTTGCTAGGTTATGGATCAACTAATTTACCAAAATCAGAACTTAGTCGTACGGCTTTATTATGTCGGTTGATTTACAGCAGAATTCGAAATGTGTTAACTTGAATCTACTTGTAGCCGGTGCGTATACGCACGGTGCGGCTAGCGCACAGAGGAATACTTTCCTTAAAGCGGCGTTCGCCGCTACTTAGCCTATACGCCCTTATTAAGGGCTTAGTAGGAGAGAGCTCTCCTACTCGGGGCCAAGATTACCGGGTTAGTTTACTCTAGCCTTTTTTTTTAGTGCCTTAACGGCAAGGCTCCCTTACAAAGGGTGTAGATAATGGGAGGGCTACCCTTACGCTACGGCACTCACTACACGCACGACCGGTCGAGGTCGTGCGTCTGTACGAAAGAGTGAAAAGTAAACTGAATATATTTAATATGTAATTATTTAAACTAATATAAAATATATGTAACACTAAGTTGAATATTCCTAATTCGTACCTAGCTAAAAGGTAGTGTACACACCTGTGTACTGATACGTGGATGGATGACACGCCACCACACCAAGGGCCCCTGCCCTGATTGGTTAAAATAACCAAAGGTTCGAAACCTTTCAACCCGGCCAATACTGACCTTAACCGTGGTGTACTCATGTACACCAACACTCAGTGTTACCCGAATGTAACCCCGTTACATCCTCCCCCATCAAGACTATTGCTTACGCAATAATCAAAATTTTTGTTGGAGAACTCCAGCGCCAGATCCCCTGGCCATCCATATGTACAACTCCAGTGGTGCTATGGCGTCTCCTCTAGAAGAGGTAGACTACTCCGAAAACTCGGACGTGGATGCCTTTGGGGATACCTCCCCAATGATGAGCCGCTCCGACAGCGCCGAACGGCGTTGCCGGCAGCCTTATCCCTTCCCCACACGTGAGGAAAATGCACTAACCAGTGCGGCACCCCTGCCCGTATCGGATGATACATCCGAATCGCCAAAGGCAATCATCACTTATGAACCGGACGCAGCTCAAGACTCTCAACTTGCCGCACAGGCACTAAGGGCTGCGTTACGCGCCCCCAAACGCCCGTCAAGGGCGGCTTATAATCTTGATGGTCCTCGTGACCTTAAGGTGAGCCAGGCGTTTGGTAAGGACTAGTCTAGCGTCCTATACCCCTGGACCGGCAGCTGAATAGCCGTACCAACGCGAACGCCGTGAAAACTCCGGCAACAACTGCTTACAAAAAAGCTGTAATGGGGTGCCCTTACATAATTGATATTCAAGTTAGAATATCACAGTTTAATTTCAGACGCGTTGTCTCAAATTTAAATAAGGGATTATAAGTTATTATAATCTACAAAGGAAAAGTCGATTCGGTATAAATACCGAATCTTGCAGGTTAACTAATAGTACAGTTAGTTAAAGACTTGATATTATTATATTAATTAGTTAGTTACTATACTATTAGCCTCTAAACCACCCATTAAATAAACACTCTTAATTTTGCGTTCTAACAGATAAGTGAATATTTATATATTTACTTTTATTATAGGATTAGTTGTTCCCAACTAATCCTGCCCTAATTGTATTGCGCGCTTCCTCGCAAGATACAGTGTAAGCCAGTAACAGGATCAGTCCTGTTACACCTGGTAGCACTTTGTGGTCCGTCTTAACGACCACAGTTCCGTTCTGCTAGTTAACTAGCGGAGCGAAGATTAAGAGCCGCTCGGCATCATGTCGCGAGACATGACGGCTGCCGAGCGAGAAAGAACGCTGGAAGAGGTGAATAAACAGTTCCCTCACTTCTCGTCGCGTAGTAAAGACGCGACCGTGGAAATGATTCGGTCTATGGGGACCGACATCCTTACCTTCCTCAAGAGTAAGTCCACGGAGGAAGTGATACAGGTGGTGAATAGCTTTAGGCGAAACCACCTAGAAAAGCCAGAACGGCCCGCGCAAGAGGCAGCGCGGACCGCATCTGCACCTGCAACGCATAGCGTTGAAGTGGTAAAGGTGCGAGTACCGCCCTTTACCGGTGAAGGGGGCGAGCCCCTTCGTAGATGGTTCGCAGATGTGGAAGATTCCATCTCTGCGCAGAATATTGTTGACGAACGGCAACAGGCGTACTTCGCCACAACATGTCTAGGCGGCAGAGCCAGGGCATGGGCGATGATTCGCAGAGCCACTGATGACTCTGCGCTCCTTACTTATAAGGAATTTAAAGCTGAGCTAAAGCTCAACTTTGAAGCTCCAGAAATGGAGTCAAGTAGTCGGCAGGAGTTCATATAACTCCGGCAAGGTAAGCTTGACCTCCAAGCTTACGCTCAGAAGACGCAATATTTGCTGTCAAATATTGTGTATGAGCCGGTGCCCCCTGCTATGCAGGTCACTGGCTTCATGAAGGGACTCAATGATGGTCCCGTCAAACAGAGTCTCTATCGGCACCCGCCAGATAATCTGAGGGATGCCATTGATATGAGCATCCGTGAGGAGTTCAGCATGCGATCAGCGTCATCGTATGCTGGGTACAGCCGAAGGGCTCAACAGCCCTTCGCTTTTGACATGCCGCAACGGCATGTCAACAATCATCAGTCAGGCAGACGAAGCTCACACTTCGTCTCAAGAAACAGCCACCCGCGCCAGAGCATGGGCGGTGAAGGTCCAGAGCCGATGGACCTATCGGTTGCGGTTACTTCGAACACGAAGCAACCGAAATTTAAGAAGAATATTCGCTGCAATAGATGCGCTAAAATGGGGCGTTTTTCCCATGAGTGTATGGCACCGCGTCCGGTGCCACGCAGTCAGCGGACGGAACCCTCCGCTGCACGGCGACACCAACAGGGACATCACCCTGTTGGTGCAAAAAACGTAAATCACCAGTAGGGGCGGGGCGCCCTACTGGGAATGTTATCCCACATGCCGACATAGGGCATGTGAGGGTAATAGCCCCAGTCGGGACTATGTCCTGTCAAAAGGTGCAGGGTGATGGGAAGCCTCTTATCAACCTGGAGGTTAAGCCGCACGGGAGCGATGTCCCCATGCGAGCTTTGTTTGACACAGGAGCGTCAAACAATTTCGTTAGAACTCAGAGTCTAGCGCTGTTGAGCTTCGTGGATGTAGAGACCCCACGAAGCATGTTGTCAGTCCGGTTAGCAACAGGTGCAACCGGGACTATTCCAAAGCGTGTGATTAAAACACGCTTCGAGTTGAATGAACTGTCATTCGAGGATGAATTCATCGTCATCGATTTAGATGACAAGTTCGATGTGATACTTGGAATCCCATGAATGTCCAAGTTTAAACCTTCGATCGACTGGGTTAACCTATCGATCGACTGCGGCGGACGCATAGGATCTGATCACCCTGTGTGTAATCCGGCTGTATCAGAGGATACAACCGCAGCGTCAGACAGTCTGGTTGATAGCGATGGCACCACCAGGTCTGTTCCGACACGATCAGAGGAAGGTACCTCCGCTGGTGAGAGTCCAGAGGGACTACCACACGCAACAGAAGAGTCGTTGCGTGTT
>CM047586.1:8318319-8333893 GCA_026184515.1 Peronosclerospora sorghi | reverse complement strand
ACACATATTCATCGTATGCAGCTTCAGTTTCAATTGAAGCTGCTTCCGCTTCTACTGTACTTTCAGTAGAAGGGCCATCGTTTTGTTCACAAGTTGAAGTTGCAACTTGCGCATTGACTCGCTCAAAATTTGAGCGGGTCCCTCCCCCACTTAGATTTGGCGTACCGCCAAGTAAAGATGGGGTTCGTGTATGCCTTAAGGCATTCACGTAGAACGGTGTATGCTTAGTTGAAGCATGCAACGAATTGTTAATCGCGAATTCAGTGAGTGGCAGGTAGTCACTCCGCTGTTCAAAGGCATGTGCGTATGATCGCAACATGTCTCCGAGAACGCGGTTAACCCGTTCCGCCTGCCCATCCGTTTCCGGATGGTCCGCAGTTGACATCTTCAACTGGGCTCCCAACAATGATAACGTCTCTTGCCAGAAACGTCCTGTAAATCTCGGATCTCGATCCGAGACAATGTCTTCCGGCATTCCGTGCAAACGGAATACCGTATCAACGGATATCCGCGCTGTTTGAGCGGCGGTTACGTTCGCTGATACTGCAGTAAGATGTACCATCTTACTGAAACGGTCTACAAAGACCACTATTCCGGTCTTCCGACTATTGTCGGGTGGAAGACCGAATACGAAGTCCATTGAAATGGACTTCCAACACTCTGTCGGAACCGGCAGAGATTGCATCGGAGCCTGTGCAGACTGCGCAGGCTTACCGCGCTGGCAAATCTCGCAAGCGCGTACGTATTTCCGTACCCACTTGTACTGGTTTCGCCAGTAAAAGTCACGTGCGAGAGAAGCGTATGCCTTCTGTCGACCTTGATGCCCCGAAATCGGTGCATCATGATACTCAAACATAATTTGATGTTTGAGATAATCGTCGTATGCGACTTTCATCTTTTTGGTCTGTGCTGTAAAGCAGCAGACCATCGTGAAGTCGATATCGATTCACGCAAGCGCGGAGGAACTCTGGGAGTTCGTCGCGCTTCTCACTTGATTGATTACTTAAGTAATCAATCAACATACGTGTCTCCTCGTCTGTTTTGTAAGCCTCGCGTACTTGTCGTATGATTGACGACGACAAAGCAGTGCAACGGAGCGCGTTTGCACTGCCACCTTCGGTTGCGGACGGTTTCGTCTCGTAATCGGCCCTTCGTGATAGCGCATCCGCTATCACGTTCAACTTTCCGGGTTTGTATTCAACCGTAAAGTTGTACTCAGCAAAGAATGACAGCCATCGATCCATTCTTTGAGAAATGTGTGGTGAATTCACGGCCGTGCGTAGCGACGCATGGTCCGTGTAAACCACAAAAGGTCTATCCCCGAAGAGATAGATCCGAAACTTGGCCAGTGCATACTTCATGGAAAGGAGTTCCTTGTCATGCACTGGATAGTTGCGCTCGGCTGAGAGCAACTGACGCGATTGATAGCAGATTACGCGATCACGATCATCGTGATCACGTTGCATCAAAGCACAGCCGATAGCGAAATCGCTCGCGTCGCAAACGACGTGGAACGGACGCTCGTTATCGGCTATAGCCAAGACAGGCGCTTCAGTCAAGCTTTGCTTGACTGCATCAAAAGCATCTTGGCATTGGTATCCCAATGCCATTCGACATCTTTCTTAAGCAATTGAGAAAGAGGTCGTATTAACCCAGCATAGTTGCACGAATACTTGTGCAAATATGTTGCCAACCCAAGGAACTTTCGAAGTTCCTTAACGTTGTTTGGCGTAGGCCATTCAACGATCACCCTGATCTTTTCTGGATCAGGAAGCACCCCGTTCTTGCCCACAAAGCATCCAAGAACGGGTATCTCAGGTGCACCAAAGGTGCACTTCTTTAGATTTGTATAGAGATTATGTTTACGCATAAGCTATCGTGTTCACCCTTACTATGGATGAACACGTCATCGAAATAACTCGGTGAGAATTCTGGCACCGGGCGTAATAGATGCGTTACGCATCTGTTAAACGTAGAAAGGGCATTTCGAAGCCCCTGCGGCATAACAAGCCACTCCCAAAGCATGCCGCTTGGGGTGCTTACCTCCGTGAGAGCGATATCCTTCTCACGCGTTAGGATTTGATAAAATCCATCTCTTAGATCGAGAGCACTAAAGATGGTGCTCCCGCACATGCCATCAATGATGCATCTTTTCGCGGTATCGGCGTATGCGCCGGTACCGTCGCTGCGTTCAGCTTGTTGTAAGCGTGAACGATTCTCCACCCACCTGTGGACTTTTTCACACAAAAGGTGGGGGTAGAGTGCGGTGAGGTTGACTCCCGCACTTGGCCTGATTTACGACGAGCTTCGAAAAACTCGTCGATCGCTTTTACCTGATCACGCGGCAACGGCCATTGCCGCGTGACACAATACTTCGTGCCTGGCACGAGGTCAATCTCATGACGAGTTCCCTTATCCTTAGGGAGCTCGCTAGGTACTTCTTCTGGGAATACGTCAGCGTATTCCCGAAGTCCCTCATAAAATGGGAAGTTCGCTTTAAGCGACTCCCAGCTCTGCGCTTCAAAGCGCTAAACTTTGGTTTGATCATTGGGAACCTCGTTCCCAATGTTTTCCACTTGTAATGTGGATATTCGTTCACGAATATCTACTACATCATCTGTTGCAACGATGATACAGATCTGTTCGATCTGATCATCGTGCAAGTTCTTCATAAACTTCTTCCAGCTTAGCGCTGGAAGATCCATCACCTCCGAACCTTTTTTCGGAGGTTGTTCCATAAACAGAGACTGGGTAGCTAATCCGGTCTCCGTTTGCGTCAAGACGTTGATCGTCTCGACGGAACTGTCCATGCAATCATACACACTCGTCTGATTGACTGCTACACGGTGATTACGATTCACCGTGTGCAAAACTCATCATCATGGTGGCCACTGCCTACCATGGAATTTTCTTGGCGATCAGATGTGCTCGTCTGATCGGCCGCCTGTTCTGCGACACGGTGGTCTTTATCACCCGTGTGCATGGCTAACGCAACGTGGTGGAAACTGGCCACCACGGAGTTGTGCTCACGATTGCACTCGATCGTGAGCTCACTCTCATCAACACGGAATTCTTTCGTCGTGTTGGAACCTTCGGTCGCACAGTGGGTGTTTCCCACTGTGGATACTATTTCATTCTCACGGTGGATGTTTCCCACCGTGGATATCACTTCATTCTCACGGTGGTCTTTATCACCCGTGGAATGTTTCTCTCCAACACGCAACGACTCTTCTGTTGCGTGTGGTAGTCCCTCTGGACTCTAACCAGCGGAGGTACCTTCCGCTGATCGTGTCGGAACATACTTGGTGGTGCCATCGCTATCAACCAGACTGTCCGACGCTGCGGTTGTATCTTCTGATACAGCCGGATTACACACAGGGTGATCAGATCCTGTGCGTCCGCCGCAGTCGATCGATAGGTTAACCCAGTCGATCTAAGGTTTAAACTTGGACATCCATGGGATTCCAAGTATCACATCGAACTTGTCATCTAAATCGAGGACGATGAATTCATCCTCGAATGACTGTTCATTCAACTCGAAGCGTGTTTTAATGACACGCTTTTGGAATAGTCACGGTTGCACCTGTTGCTAACCGGACTGACAACATACTTCGTGGGGTTTCTACCTCCACGAAGCTCAACAGCGTTAGACTCTGAGTTCTAACGAAATTGTTTGACGCTCCACTGTCAAACAAAGCTCGCATGGGAGCATCGCTCCCGTGCGGCTTAACCTCCAGGGTGATAAGAGGCTTATCATCACCCTGCACCTTTTGACAGGACATAGTCCCGTCTGGGGCTATTACCCTCACATGCCCTATGTCCGCATGTGGGATAACATTCCCAGTAGGGCACCCCGACCCTACTGGCGATTCTCGTTTTTTGCACCAACAGGGTGATGTCCCTGTTGGTGTCGCCGTGCAGAGGACGGTTCCGTCCGCTGACTGCGTGGCACCGGACGCGGTGCCATACACTCATGGGCAAAATGCCCCACTTTCGCGCATCGATTGCAGCGAATGTTCTTCTTAAATTTCGGTTGCTTCGAGTCTGAATCAACCGCAACCGATAGGTCCATCGGCTCTGGACCTCCACCGCCCATGCTCTGGCGCGGGTGGCTGTTTCTTGAGACGAAGTGTGAACTTCGTCTGCCCGACTGCTGATTGTTGACATGCTTTTGCGGCATGTCAACAGCGAAGGGCTGTTGAGCCCTTCGGCTGTACCCAGCATGCGATGACGCTGATCGCATGCTGAACTCTTCACGGATGCTCATATCAATGGCATCCCTTAGAGTCTCTGGCGGTTGACGGTAAAGACTCTGTTTTGACGGGACCATCATTGAGTCCCTTCATGAAGCCAGTGACCTGCATAGCAGGGGGCACCGGCTCATACACAATATTTGACAGCAAATATTGCGTCTTCTGAGCGTAATCTTGAAGGTCAAGCTTACCTTGCCGGAGTTCCACGAACCCCTGCCGACTAATTATCTCCATTTCTGGAGCTTCAAAGTTGAGCTTTAGCTCAGCTTTTAATTCCTGATAAGTCAGGAACGCAGAGTCATCAGTGGCTCTGCGACTCATCGCCCATGCCCTGGCTCTGCCGCCCAGACATGTTGTGGCGAAGTACGCCTGTTGACTTTCGTCAACAATGTTTTGCGCAGAGATGGCATCTTCCACCTCTGCGAACCATCTACGAAGGGGCTCGCCCCCTTCGCCGGTAAAGGGCGGTACTCGCGCTTTTACCACTTCAACGCTATGCGTTGCAGGTGCAGGTGCGGTCCGCGCTGCCTCTTGCGCGGGCCGTGCTGGCTTTCTAGGTGGTTTCGCCTAAAGCGAGTCACCACCTGTATCACTTCCTCCGGGGACTTAGCCTGGAGGAAGGTAATGATGTCGGTCCCCATGGACCGAACCATTTCTACCGTCGCGTCTTTACTACGCGACGAGAAGTGGGGGAAGTGTTTTGTCACCACTTCCAGCGTTCTCTCTCGCTCAGCAGGCATCATGTATCGCGACATGATGCCGAGCGGCTCTTAATCTTCGCTCCGCTAGTTAACTAGCAGAACGGAACGGAACTGTGGTCGTTAGGACGGACCACAACGTGCTACCAGGTGTAACAGGACTGATCCTGTTACGGGCTTACTCTGTATTTTGCGAGGAAGCGCGCAATACAGTAAGGGCAGGATTAGTTGGTAACAACTATTCCTATACTAAAAGTAAATATAAGTATTTACTTATTCTTTAGAACGCAAAATTAAGAGTGTTTATTAAATGGGTGGTTAGCGGCTAACAGTATAGTAATTACCTAACTAATATAATAATATCAAGTATTAAACGAACTGTAATATTAGTTAACCTGCATGATTCGGTATTTATACCGAATCGACTTTTCCTTCGTAGATTATAATAACTTATAATCTATTATTTGAATTTCAGACAACGCGTCTGAAATTCAACTGTGATATTCTAACTTGAATATCAATTATGTAATGGCACCCCATTACAGTCTGGGTCGGTAAGCTGACCGGACAGGATGCGCCTTGGCATGGATTTCATGGTACCGGCAGGAATACGTCTTGATTTGTCCCATGGAGTACTCAAGCTTCCGGATGAAGTCCAGATCCAACTGGCTGGTAGACGCCCCTTATACGGATCGCACACTGATCTGTCAGGTTGGAACCAGGATATTACTATTCCTGTCGGCAGATCGGCGAGGCCGAAAAGATTACATACGGATTACTAATGGTGATGAACCACTGACACTAGACAACAATGCGATTGTTGGTATGTGGTTGGCCGAAAGAAAAGTTCCAGGGAAGAAGGGGTTTATTTAGATCGGATCGAGAAGATATGTTGAGTGGCAAAACCTGGCATATGAAGCTACCACCGATCTGGTATGCGATGATGAACCGGCTGAAGAAGACCAATAACCTTTAATGGAAAAGCCGGATTATGTAAAACCCAAGATATGCCGAAGTTCGTCAACACGTTTACCTGATACAGTGGACTTACAGGCAGATGTGCCGAGAGTCGTCAACACAGTTGCGTCATAAGATCAGGTGACAGTGGAACCGATGGTAGATGGGGACGGTCGCAATATTGTCGAAAACGAGTGTAATGGCGCTTCCACCCGAGTTGATATTGCAGAAGGACAGTCCGTCGATAGGGAACAGCATTTCCCGTTAGACATGGGAGGATTGAGCAAACTTACCCCCGCGGATGACCAGGTGTGTATACACCGTAGCGGAGAGGAGTGCGTTGAAGGATCATAGAGTCAGATGGCGGCTCTATCCGAAGTGTCAACCAATCCGCTTGAAGTCTCCCTAGACAATCCGCAAACAGGGGTTCGAGACGTCGAACCCCTGAACAGACCGATCAGCTCAAGAAAATAATTTGGAAGAAGAGATATTTGCTGATCGGGAAGGGTATTTGTGATATCGGCAGGATTAATGTCAAGCCGATCGCCCATATTTCCAAGCCGAAGCTGGTGAACGAATCATCCAGATTCGACTACGACAAAGTTTTATTGCCCGAAGACAGCCAGGAATGACCACTGAAGGACGATGAGTTCAAGGTGGAGAAAGTACGGAATGTCAGATCGGTCGAGAAAACGCGTTTTGGTCGGACTCACCGGGAATATCGGATCCGCTGGAAAGATCACGAAGAAGCAACTTGGATTCAAGAACGCGATATGAATTGCGGTGCT
This sequence comes from Peronosclerospora sorghi, assembly GCA_026184515.1. Classification (NCBI taxonomy): domain Eukaryota; phylum Oomycota; class Peronosporomycetes; order Peronosporales; family Peronosporaceae; genus Peronosclerospora; species Peronosclerospora sorghi. Next base: position 8,327,197 of record CM047586.1, on the reverse strand, counting down.
TTTCTAAGAGAGTTCGAACGAAATCGAGTGAGCTAGAATCGTTACGGAGTGATGCAAACTTACGAAGTTGAAGATCATGACTCACAATAACATCGGTAGGCATGGATTAATACCGATTGACGTGAATATGTGTGATGTTTTATTATGATTACGACTACTGGTTTGCAAGGATCTTTGATGAACTGTGGTGATATATCGATGGTACTAAGATATCTTGAGGATGGGGATATTTTTCGATGGCAATGGTAACGTTTCTCACGGTGTGGATATAGTTGGATGTGGTAAGGGTGGACTGTGACTAATGTGGATAAAGGTTACACCAGATGGGACAATCGGGTAATCTGAAAATGAAGTTAATTATTGATGAATATATGAACGATTACCCGATCGGTTCCTACGAAGTCAAAGTTAGCGGTCTTCCGATAGACGACTGACAGTCGTGGCTAGATGATCCGCTATCTTGTGACGAAACGGATTGCTCCAAGGTTGTTCCTGGTCAAGCTGAGTCAGGGCTTCCTGCAAGTTGTTGACCACGGTGTCGCAGTAGTATCCGGGGTACCAAGAGCCGTCTTCGGTCAATTCCCCGGCTTTCTCCACGCGACGCTTGGCCATATGGAGGACGACTGCGTACAGGAAAATGTCGATGTCGCATTCACGTGACTTCATGCCCTCTAGTACGAACTGGCAGATGGACATCCAGGCTTCACCCGCCCGGCTCCGGCGTTGCTTACGCTTCTTTTTGGAAAGCAGCCAGTTCTTGGTCCTGTTTTACCCGACCGGTGGGGAGTACTAGGTATTGCGTAGACTCCAAGATCTCCTGACCATGGGCATCGTAATATTGCCCAAGACGATCCAAAAACAGGCTTATCAAGGGATTCGATTCAAACATGTGTCCAAATCGGAGCGGAGTAGAACCTTTTCATGGCTGGGTTTCATACAGACGGGCGATCTGTGGCCCTGTGACAAGATAAGGCCGCCACTCAGTCGAAACGGGACGACTCGCTGCCGGAGGGAAAAGCTAGAAGTCTGGGCGTGACAAAGTGCGTACCAGAAGCTGTTTGGTCGGAACCGACCGGCTCAAGAGATAGATCTGCCCCGTCAACTAAGGGGCGGAGACATCCAGACCTTGAAGGGGGAAATGCATATCGACTTTCAACCATCCCAATAAGGCTGGCGGTTTAAACCAGAAGTGCTAGGCTGAAGAGAGGGTCCAGATGCCTTACCGGCCTGTCCTGATGCCCCTTTAACACTGTTGTCCTTCTTGTGCGCCACTTGGTCGGCTTCTAACGCTGACGTTTCGATATCTGCAGTGGAACGACGACGTTGGGTGGATTGACACTGAGAGAGAGAGAGAGAAGTAGCTCATCCGAAGCCATCTATCCACCATACGAGTTTGACGTACGCTTGAGCCGGACAGTGTGTGGAACCGAAAGCGCTTGATTTTCGTTGCTTGTATGGACGTACTTGAACCCGCTGTCGCGCTTGTGGACTTCGCCTGTGTCTTGGCCTTCTTTTGCGATGCTGCTGATTTCTCCTCGTAGTCTGGGTCGCTTGCTACACCCCGCGCCCTCGCGCCTTTCGCCGCGTCCTTACGCTTCCGATTATGTTTGTGGATTTTGTGGGGTGGAATATCATCCAATAAATAACGTGATAATACATATGTGATTGATTTAGAGGCGTAGCCGGTGAAATTTGATCGAAGACCCGCGAGGGCTCTCGAAATTGGTCCTCTGGGATTGGAGGTAGCGCTTGATGGATTGGAAAGTAGGCCAGTCGCCTCGTAACGGCACTGGTGGATTGTACCCCAGCGACGATTCGACTCGCTGAGTCCAAACGTCCAACCGACCTTGGAAGGTATCGACTCTTTCAGCGTAATCTTGTGTCGAAAGTTGCAACTCGGTGATCTGTCGCTCCAAGTCGCGCTGATGCAAGTGCAGGAACGACCGGTCGGATTGATTTTCGGACCTCTGCCGAGTGATCAGCGCGAGCTGTTCTTGGAGATGTTTCTTGCAGACCTCGAAGCAATCCAGATCGTGACGAGCGCTGATCAACCCCTCCAATATCGGTCGGAGTTGATCAAAGCGGTTATGTATCTGTCGATCGGCGGTGAGAAGCGCATCCCCTGCTTGGGTGATACCGACCGGTGATGGATCTGCACATGGATGAAAGTGAGAACAGATTCAAGGTGGAGTTAACGGATGATCAACATACCTTGTTTGCCTTGTTGTGAAACCAAGGTCTTGAGACGTTCATTCTCGGCGGTCAAGAGCGTACGATCGGCTTTCACTGACTCATCCTGTTTGGAAAACCACTTTACGTCTTGACTCAACCATTGATATGTGGCGTCGACCGCAGTCCGCTTCTGACGTTCACTTTTACTCCTTCTGGAGCATATCGTTCGCCTTCCGAAGCCGATCGACCAAGACTCGGTACTCATATTGTTCACCGACAATTTGAATATCGCAGGAGTCGCCAGATCGGTCCGATCGGCTAGGAAAGGGAATGTGCGGAGAATGCGAACACCGATCGCCTACAAAGACGAATGTAAATGAAGGAAATGGGGCGATCGAAGATCGAGTGGAATTACAAGGCGGAGTGGACCCAGATTGATGCATGGAAATTGAAGACTGTTTGTGAGATCGGGCCGCTACCGTTGTGCGTCTGCAACCAGACTCAGGGGCGGCATTGGTGAAGTGAAGATGAAAGTTTGTGACCAGTTTGTACCGGTATACCGTTGGTCAGTTGGAGCGATCGGATTGGTGAAAGGGGAGATTATTTTGGTCCAATCGTGTGTCAGGAGTGTTAAGTACGCAGATTTAGGTGAGTCACACGACTTTTCATGTAGTTTATATATTAGTTTTTTTTGCAGAAGGTGCGTACACGAACGGTGCGGCTAGCGCACAGAGGAAGACTTTCCTTAAGCGGCTATACGCCGCTACTTAGCCGATACGCCATTATATAAGGGCTTAGTAAGAGATCACTCTCTTACTCGGGGCCAAGATTCCCTTGGTTTACTGTTAGTATAGACTAACGCCTTGATACAAGGCTTCCCTTAGAAAGGGGGTAGCTAAGGTAGGTACTCCCTTTGACTACAGCACTCACTGCGTGCGCGACCGGTCGAGGTCGTGAGACTAGCAGTCTTTAGTGTATTTTGTAAACTGATTTTTATTTATTATGTAATTAGCCTAAATTAATTAAACTAATGTAAACTATATGTAATACTAAGTAGAACTTACTCAATTCGTACCTAGCCGAAATGTAATGTACACCACCTGTGTACCAACACGTGGCAGGCTTGTCGTGAAGGAACTTAAATTTTCGAGGTTTCCACTCAAAAACAACACAAGGAAGCGATACAATACATCTCTCTTGCTTATACTTCCCAGGTTCTTGGTACTTAGGTCCGAACCTTAATACAAAATCACTGAAAATGGAAACTTCCTTGTACCACTCAGGCTTCCCCTTAGCTTAGGTAATCGCAAAGGATCTTTATCACGCCTTAACACGCGTTCACTTAAGGTTTCCTGGGGATGTACTTAGACTTAGTTTTTGTATAGGTTGGAAAGATTTGGTTGGTTGGAAAGACGACTCTTCTAAAGGGGGGAACTTTAATAATAATTAAAATGTTGAGAGTCCTATATCTACTTCACGTGCCTTGTTCAACTTGTTACTTTTTAGTTACTTCAGCACTGGCTTCAATACCGAAAACTTGCTTCATGGCCAAATACCGTGCACTCCGTATGGATACTTATATACACTTAAACATAAACTACAGCCACTTCACCACAACCGACCCTTGTGCAGCTTCAGCGTATGCGAGCAAAAGCAAGCAGTCCATTTATGTATCATATCAACATCAAAGTTTCGCTAACTCCACTACAAATATTGACGTGCTTCACTGTCCGCCATAGTGGAGACAAAACAGGGAGTATTATATCTCTTGCACACTTCCATCATCCGATCCCAATCGATATCCTGCTCGAACACATATCGCGCAGCCACAATGAATAGGTAATCACGTGATCTGCTGAGTGATACCAACGCTCTTGAAGGGTTCCCTGCTATAAATCCTATAGTAGGCGAACGCACCATCGAAACAATAGTAATTTCTGCTTCTCTGCCTTGACTAGAATCAGTAGTAGCCACTTCGATATCCAAATGGTCTTAATATACTCCATTCAAATATCGTAACTCTCTCCTCATAGCCGAGACTTGGTCTTGATATGGCGAAATAATCAACACTGACTTTTGTACCGCCCTACCCAAACGTCGCGACTCCTCCTGCAAAGCCGACCGTATTTTATCCACTAAATGCACCACTATCGCCAATTCAATGACATTTCTGTGCTTGTACTCTGTGCGCTCATGTTCCTCAACCCATTTTTTGAGAATTAATCCACACTGCACGTTGTTACCCCAAAATCTTCCCTACTCTAGAAGGGTAACGATCATCTGGCTGAGCCCAATCAAGGGTTTCCCTATTCTTCAGATGTATTGATGCCAAGTAATCTGGTGACCTGTAGGCTCGATCTCGAATAGTATATGGATAAAACGTTTGCAACAGTCTCGTGATCATAGGGTGGCTCCTAAATTCTGCCGTCATAGTCACTCCAGGGAATGCAGGGGATATTTTTCTCATCGCTCGGAAATGTTCAATGGAATGTATCAACCCCCACGTAATCTTGTGACGACGTGCATCATTACGGAATCGCTGCTTCATTCTTTCATCCATAGGGGAGTACGCAAAAAGTTGGTACGGGTCTCCCACTGATATAACCACTTGTACCCAAGGCCTAATGGCTTGCAGTAATGCCACTTCGGCTGTTTGCGCCCCTTCATCATTTATAGTTACGTCATAACGCACATTCGAGTAATCTGGTCGTCCCAATTGAGCCGAAGTGGCAACAATCACACGTGCTCTATCTAACGCGTCTCTCTCGTTCAACTTCAATCTGGGAGATATTTCCTTCCGAGTCACACACCCTTCCAATGCTTGCCGCTGGCGTCGTAGTATCTCCTAGAGAAACCTTCGTCGATACTTTTCAGCCTCTGACGCTAACATGGTACCCTTTATTTCTCCCAACCGAACGATATCATGATCATTTAACTGATTTGAATCCATCTAGTACAACAGCCGTAATAGTAGAAGTCTTCCCACATCCATATGTACCACGAGCCAACAATATCCCTTTCGGCTTTATTGCTGCACGTATCACTTTCATTTGATCTCTATCCAAGCTGCGCTGAAATGTTTTATATACCGCTGTTCGTTCCGCTTCGGCCATTATCGATGAATTTCTCAGAGACTGAACGGTTTCTCTTTTATCATCAGATTCAATATCTCCGGTGGTGACTCTCTAGTCAGCCTGTCTACCACTCCGAACCTTCTGATGTAGTTCATAATGTTGGCTTTGGGTAACCATCGTAACTTGTGGGTGTTATCATGGATGCGTCCTCCCAGGGCGGTGGTTAAAATAGCATGTCTGAATCCTACCGAACAGTTTAACCCCCAGCCTAAAACTTCAAGTTTGTTACCTTGTGGAACACATAGTTGTCCGTAATCCCATCTTTGTAAGGCTTCTGTACTTGTATTTACATATTCCGTCATACCTTTTACGAGAGCCTGCAGGTATATTATCCATCTCATCAATTGCATGAAATGAGTTGTACCACCATCATTGTTTACGTGTTTCATCGTTTGGCTAAACATTGCCCCACACCATATGATACACATAGAGCTTTATGGTTGACTCAACCGTATCCGTTGTCCATCCATATTGATCAGGGTTAGTGGCCCAAAATGCATCCAGCAGTGTCACTAAGCACATAGTACGGAGGTAATCATTTACTGACACAAAATCATCCACATACACCTCTCGGTACTTTGCGTATAGCCAATGTCTGCAGATTCCTTGGTAGTGAAATTGTGGTATGGCTACATCATACTTTAGACTGCACAGGTCATCCCTGCAAGGTCCATAACCACCACCCCAACACTCGCGCAGAAAAACTACTAGAGACTCTGAATCTCGTAATAATAGCGTGAAAGCAAACAATACACTCCTTGCATCCTCCGGGGTGATCGATTTGATTTGTCACCGTATACCAACTTCTCTGTGTAAGTCCAACGATCGGATTTCATTAATGATGTCTCCTGGGTTGATAGTGCTTTTCTCCACACCCTGACACCAATTCCTTTCAATATCTGACATACGCGTTATCACTCGCCTTGCTGTTGAGTCGGGTTTACATATACTATGCCACGCTAACTCTCGACACTATGCTGTGAGTAGACCTTCCTTAAACGTATAGCTTCGATATTCCTCTTTCCTCTGTACAACCGTCCTGAGCGTCTCTGCATTCGTATCGGTCATCAGAGTTAGATTGTTCAAAACTTCCCCACACATTACATCACAGTTCTTCATTGTATTTGTAGGAAGGTCTACATCTTCCGAGACGCACTTATGGTCCACTTCTGGCACACAGAGATCCTGTCTACACGTCAGCTCATCTTCTTTGGTTGATAACTCTTCTCCATTATCTCCTTGAAGACTCGAAATTGAATTTTCCGTGTATTCTGTCAAGTCTATGGCTATTGAATTGTCCTGTCTTGATTCTTCATCATCATTTAGGGTTCTGTAAAATAGTCCTTCTAAGTGTTGGCTCCAATGTTCTTTCGTTCACCGTTTTCCGTTGTTCGAAGATTTCACCGGAGTTTGTACTTTTTACTTGTTGCCCTTTACCCTCGAGCTCCACATCTTTGCACATATTAACATCCTTAGCCGACATTCTTTGCAATTCACGTTGCGTCACCACAACATCTGTCATATTTTCCGACTTCTCTTCCACTCCTGATGGTGTGCGATTACAATTGTTCAAACCTTCCCCACACATCTCTTCATGGGTATTCAACGTGCTTGTAGGCAGGTCTATATCTTCCGAGACGCACTTATTTCTCTCTTCGGGCCCACTGAACTCTTGTCTACACGGCAGCTCATCTTCGTTGGTTATTGGCTCTTCTTCATTATCTTCATGAAGACTCGAATTTGGATCTTCCGTGGATTCTGTTAAATCTATGGATGTGGAGACGTCTCGTCTTGATTCTCCATCACCCTTTAGGGTGCTGTCAAATAGTCCCTCACTTAGTTCTGGCTCCGATGGTCTATCATTCACTGTTTTCCAACGTTCGAAGATTTCACCGGAGTTTGTATTTTTGTTTCTCCCACTGTACCTTCAAGCTCCACCTCTTTGGACACATTTACATCTTCAGCCGACATTCTCTGTAGTTCAAGTTGAGTCACCCCAACATTTTCCACACTTTTCTACTCCCATTCCACTCCGGATGATGAACTTGGCCTCCCCGGTATCGCAAAATCCATAATATTTTGCTCGTCCTCGACGTTCACATCAATTTCTTGTTCCAACTGAGGACATGGCCTTATAAAGGCGTGCTCGGCGTTCTGTGTTCTACATTTTAGCCGACGGAGTCTTTGTCTGATACCTTCATGCGACCTCGGCGTAGACTTGGATCTTCCCGTGCTTAACGCATCACGTAACTTTTTAGCAACTAAATTCACGTCCACTTCCCCAAGTTCGATTGCCTCTTCCAATATGAGATCCTCTTGTGGGGTCCATCTCTTACCACCTTTTCTGCCTTCACCTTGGCTATCATTTCCATCTGATAGTACTCGGGATTTTCCTATATTTTCCTGGCGCAAGGCTTGTATCTTTTTTTGTACAGATGTTTTGGTGCGTATTTTCTTATCTTGTGGGAATTGCACCGGATACTGTTCCACTATGTGATTGATCTTGGCCTTTTGTTCCACTAGACTTGTCAACCACTTCACTTCTTCTTCAGTCCCCTCATTATCTCGTTTTTGTTTAGATCCCTATCGCCTTAGCATAATCTCGACACTAGCTTCGGTTCTCTTGGTCCATCCATTTAATTGACATCGTTGGTTTTATAAGTCGCTTATCTCGGAACTGGTTTCGTCCGATCCTCACTCTCGCATTGAATACGTACCAACTAATCCTTCTCCTTCTTGGTCCATCTAGGAAGGCATGCATGGGAGGACTTTCGCTTAGTCATAGGTTGCGGTTCGGATGTACTACGAGGGGCGCCCCTTAAAATGTTGGCACCATCCTCGCTGCGTTCTATTCCGCTGGATAATTCTCCTGACGTTCTGAGACTCAACAATGTTTGTATCGTGTCCACGTCATCCATCTTATGTCGTTACAATTCGCTCGCTTGGTAGCTCTTCAAAATTTAACTTCTTTGAGACTAGGGAGCCGCTGAGTTAACCCAATACTGGTATAGTATAGGATGTTATTATGCGTCTCCTTGATCAAATCCGGGACGTTGAATGTCGCGAACGCTCCCCTCGTAAGCCAATCCTCGGCACTTTATCGAGTGAAAAAACTGTGATTCGTTCATAATAACCACCTTTTGGACCAATCACACTCTGCGATTTACTGTCGTGAACGGTCATGTCGTGAACGGCCATGTCGTGAACAATCACATTTTGTATACCTAACTGTCGTGAACAGTCATGTCATGAACGGTCCAAAAGTCTCCTTGTGTACAGACGTATACCTATGTACTCATCCAGAACTGTCATGATCATCTGCGTACTTGTCCGGATTGTCGTGAACGGTCATCCACATACTTTTCAGGACTGCGCACTCATCCAGGAATGTCGTGAACGGCAATCCGCGTACTTATCCAAGCCTGTCGTGAACGGTCATCCGCGTACTTATCCAGAACTGTCGTGAACGGTCATCCGCGTACTTATCCAGAACTGTCGTGAACAGTCATCTGCGTACTTATCCAGGACTGTCGTGAACGTCCATCCGCGCACCTATCCAGGACTGTCGTGAA
>CM047586.1:8292293-8318309 GCA_026184515.1 Peronosclerospora sorghi | reverse complement strand
TCCATCCGCGCACCTATCCAGGACTGTCGTGAACGGTCATCCGCGTAATTATCCAAGACTGTCGTGAACCGTCATCCGCGTACTTATCCCGAACTGTCGTGAACGGTCATCCGCGTACTTATCCAAGACTGTCGTGAACGGTCCTCTATCACGTGATTGGCAAAAAAAAACCACTTGAAAGTCCTGTTATCATTTCATTCAAAACGAAGTATGCCATAATCAGCTCCCAAAGGTGCCGCGCGTCCTCAAACCTCCACACGTGCACTCAGATATCCAACAGCTTGCCATGTATGGCTCCAGCCGGTGAGTGTCCCTCCACCCCTAGCATTTTAAATGTTTCTTCTTCCCTTGATATGTATCACCTTCTCAGTGTAACAGGTGGCTCACTCGCTTCGTTACACTTCTGAGGGCAAGTTTATACATTCGCTTCCTGCCCCCATCATACTTAGGCTCTGCTGATACTGTTCGGCTCTGTCGTTGTTTTGTTTCTCTTCTGTGTCGTTTGAGGTTGCTATGCAGGTTTCACACCGCTGACATCCCAACTAGGTGTCTCTTCGCATAGCCGCCATCGACACTCAGGTTTACTGCCCCTGTGGCTCGCTTGTTTTTTCTTCTCACCTTGTGCCTCTCCGTACAGGTTTTGCACCTGTTGGACGTCATTGGGTATCTCTTCGTACGGGATTCGTCTATGCACAGGTATTATCATCATGTTGTGTTAGATGTACAGGTTTTTTCACCTTTTGGAACATGATAGGTATCTCTTCGTATCATCTTGTTGCCGCCGTACAAGTTTTGCACCCTTAGGACCTCATGAGGTATCTCTTCGTACGATCTTGCGCTGGTCATGCGGTTCTCCGTTTCGATAGATGTACAGGTTTCACACCTTTAGTACCCTGACAGGTTTTTCTTCGTACGATCTTTGTTGTTGCCGTACAGGTTTCACACCTTTAGCACCCTGACAGGTTTTTCTTCGTACTATCTTTGTCTTGTTATGCGGTTCTCCGTGTTGTTTTCAATGGATGTACAGGTTTCACACCTTTAGTACCCTGACAGGTTTTTCTTCGTACGATCTTTGTTGTTGCCGTACAGGTTTCACACCTTTAGCACCCTGACAGGTTTCTCTTCGTACGATCTCATTCATACACGAATTTCACATCTTAATACTGATTCATGGAGCACTCCTAGGCTCACTCTCCATATTAGCATCGTCATAGTTAACCATATTGCGTCAATAAAATAAAATTGCGTCGTGACTTATCCACATGTTCCAGCAAACTTCCAGTCCTTGTTTAAACATGTATCTTTTTTTGTAATCTGCTTTTCTTTTTTGTTATGCCACCTAATGCAACCAACTCGGGTCCGCATTCTACTCATCACAACCAACATGGGTTCGTGATAGGGATGTACTACATCTTCAGGGTTTTGTCACACTGGTTTTATTTTTCTTGCTATTTTCTTGAATGTATTGTTATTTTTCTCCTTTTACTTTTTATCTTGTGAGGCTTCTACATCTCAACGTCAGCTGCATCCTCTTCTACTGGGTTCCGACTTCCTTTAGATTCAACAGCATTATCTTCCACTGAGTATAAACCACCATTTATGTCCGCCACTTTTTCCACGGTCTCACTTCCTTGGTGTTGACGATGTCCTTTCTTCGGATTACTCATACTTCGAGTGATTACAAATACTTGTGGTTACCGATATCCACCATCTTCCCAAACAATTACTTCAGTGGTATCCACTTGTGCCTCATTACTTGGATTACTTCTGAAGTCGTCGAACGATTAAGCAATCGCCTCCGGGGAGTCCTCACTCGTATCCCTTTCTGGAGTACCGTCTGCATTGGTATATAACAACTCTGGTAATCGATTCAACATTTTCAGATCCATCATTTGTTGATCACTTGTAATCTTCCCTGATCGCTGTTCTTCATGGCGCACTGTGTAAGGAAATCTTCTGCTTGGTTATACTTGAGTTCCACATGCACTAAACTAATCGCCTCGAAAGTTTCAACCAGCGAGTGCACTCTGTTTAGCCAGACCAATAACGAAGCATGGTACAAAGTAAATATCCATTAACTTGTCCAATAACCAATCTAGAATCCCCACACACTATTGCCTGTTTTATATGGTGTGCTTGTGCAAGTTGTAATGCACCGATCAACCCATGATATTCACTGTCGTTCACAGTGAGGTTATCCTGAATTCCGTATTCAGCCGCTATCACCTCCCAGGTGGGTAACTCACATATTATCATACCAAAAGTGCCTTTAGGATCATTTTTCATCTCTACTGCACCATCAAACGACAAAACATACCCGGTACTTTGGTGACGCAAACCTGGAATTGGTCTAATAATTGGCATGTCCTTCAGTGTCTTTAGTGGAGCGATATCTTCTAATACTTCATTCATTCTTTCCACAGGCACTATCGATGTGGACAATAATGCGGGCAGACCAACACCTTCATGGTCCGTTCGTATAATCTCTAACGACCATGGGGATAACATTACCGTCAATTGAACTCCTTTTCCAGTTAAACTTTTAGACGTAAATAACCATCGTGTCGTGGAGTACCTTGCGTATACTGTTATATGTTGTCCAAATAAAATATGAACTAGCGTCATGTAACGTCTTCAGCAAAGCCAGCACCTCCTGTTCAGCTCCTTTATATCGTATCTCCGCATCTTTGAACACTTTACTGACATATCTTACTGGATGAATAATCTCATCGTGCTCTTGACACACTGTAGCTCCAAATGCCCACGTATTGGTGTATAAAATTACACTTAGTGGTTTTGCACGCTCTATATGTCGTAGCAACGGTGCATGCACAAGTCGAGCCTTCAACAATGCAAAATAATTCTCAGCATGTTCTAATTGAGTACCGTCCCTTAACTGCAGGTCCGTTAACTCATACAGTGAGGCCGACAACGTCGCGAAATTGTCGATAAACCTTAGATAATATATCAGACTGCCAGTGAATCTCTGAACCACCTTTAGTGTACGTGGAAAAAAATGTCATCTTACTAATTTATTCTAGATTTCGCGGGGACGCTTCAATTCCCTTTGAAGATATGCAATGACTCAGAAACTCTACACTGTGCTTCCCAAATGCACTCTTGGGTAAGCTTATAGTGATTCTCCAATACTTGAACGACTCCAAAAGGTTCTTAAGCATTAAAAACAGCGTATCCCAACTATTCGCACCAAACGTAATGTCATCAATGTATGAGCGCCTCCCAATGATAGGTCGCTCCTCATTTTCCACCACTTGACCATTATGAAATACATCTTGTGACAGGGGTACGTCCGTCTCCAAGACATATGTAGCATCATCATCGATATCCATGGCGGTATCATCGTTCATGATCTTGCACATAACCCCCATCTGTTGTGAGCGTCGGACCATTGTCCACAAGGCATTGTCAACTATACGCGGATATATCTGGGGCGCATTCTTTAACACTTGTGGCATTCGAATCCATTCAAAGTGTCCTAGCGGGCAAATGAAAGCGGTAATTAACCGAGCCCTTTTCGTCATAGGTATAGCCCAATACCCACTCGCGTTATCCATTGAACATAACCACTTAATCCTTTCAAAGTTATCCAACAAATCATCTATCAGAGGCATGGCATACACCATCAGTCTCGTCTTTTGGTTCACAGCTCGATAATCAATGCACAATCGTATGTTTTTTTTTCTTTAACACGATCACGATTGGTGATGCCCAAGCTGACTCCGAGTACTTAATTAATCCTGCTTGCAATAAGCCTCGTATTAACTCGTACAACTTTGGTAGGAGGTGGACTGGTACCTTGCGCGCTTTCTGAGCTATAGGCGAGTTGTTTCCAACATCCGCATCACATACCACACCCTTAGCCGGTGGCGGTAACGCATTACCAGAGCCTATGAATCCATCAGCATATTCGTATAACAATGACCGTAACTGGTCTTCTTGCTCCTTGGTGGTGATCCCCGGCTTTCCTACATCCGCTTGAGCCATATCAGGTGACGTTATCGGACCTTGTTCCACTTCAGGTATAAGAGAAACTGTTCCTCCATAGCTTCAGCCGACATCTCCACCCCTTAATGCAGGTAGACCTCCCTTTCCAATTCGTCTGATCTACCTTCAATGGGTCTATAGCATCCATCACATATACAGCGGGGGGTTTATCCCCAACCGTCTGTACTGCATGTACACTGGTCCAATTAATCGTCAGAACAGCACTCCCCATAATTCGCTCATATACTGGCGTCTATTCTTCCGAAAGTCGATCTTCTTGAGTCAGTAATGGTAGCGGATTTTCGTTTGGAATCTGACAAGTTTGGTCTTTCATATTCAGAATTACCCCCGCCTTCACCAAGAAATCTGTTCCAAGTATCGCTAAAGTTTGCGAGTCAATGTTTGCAACCCACATCTCACAGTTAAAAATAACAGATGGGCTCATCCGAACCTTGACAGTGGCCAAACCAATTGCACCAATGGTACTTTCTGTTACGCAACAAAAACTTGTCGGGGTATCAAACATCCGGACTGCTATATGTAACATCTTCGCCACATTGGTATGTAATACTGATATGTTCGCGCCAGAATCCAACATTAACGGCAACTCCAAATCATCAATTGCTCCTTTCACATATACTTGCTTGCAGGTTGCGTGGACTTGGGCAACTGTTGCCATCCTTCTCGTTCTCCCTCTCTTTTTTCCACCAATGTGACATAAACTGAGACATCTGCTGCTTCATTAGTCTCCGACGTATTTTTTTTCTCTTCTTCTTTTTCTTCAAATGTAACTTGTTTCTTCGTTCTTTCTTGTAATTTCATCTTTTCTTGATCCTCGTCCATAGTGAGTGATCTTTCCATGCAAAATGTATCGTTTTTCTTGGTTTCTTTTACACCTAAGGGTGAACGCGGTGTTGCTTTCACATTGCTCGACAATGCCCCCCCCCCTTTTCTCTCGACAGTGGTCGCAACGCACTGTGGGGTTAGGCATTTAACTGTGCGGCCACTTGGTCCTTGGTTAGTCCCCGGACTTCAACTTGATCCGCATCTCGTCCATCTCTTCTATGAACTTCCGACAATACCTCGCATCATGACCGACTGTTTTACAATGCTCACACGTTTGCAACTTCCACAATTTGTCTTTATCGTGTCCCCTTCGATTGCAGTGTTCACATACCACGCCCCCATCATTATTATTATGCTCACTCGTTCGTGCACTTCTGTCGTCATAAGTAGAACGTGATCGATGCATGGCATGCACCTCTCCGCCCATGACATGTACGCTAGGTTGTACATCTTCATGTACCGCTTCGGCACTCTTGCGTGCAGTCACTTTCTTTCCTGGTCTTGTCAGACGCGCATCATGCTTTGTCAGCACCCTTTCCAATTCTTCAATATTATTGAAAGTAATATGCTGATATTGCATTTGTATGACACGATCATGAATAGTGTCAAAGAATTGCTGGATGTGCTCTTCCAACAATGAGGCGTTATGGACATCTCGGAAATCCATTCCAGCGCGTAACGCCGCGGCATTTAGCCGTTATAGATAGGTAGTTGCTGGCTCGTCTTGTTTCTGGGTCATTTTGAATACATGACCCGAAGCGACACTTTGTCCACGCAAAACTTCCGTTGAAATAAATCTATCACCGCATTCCAATCATACTTCACTGTATCCGCCAATTGTTCGTACCACCAAGACGCTGTGTTCGTCAAGCTATCCACAAACATCCCTATCCGTTGATCGTCATCCCAACGTGAAATGTTTGCTACATAAAAAATCTTGTCACACATGCCCTTGCTCTCCCAGCGTCTTGTCTATTTCCGTCAAATGTCTTGATCTCTGTATTCTGATAATGGCTGTGACAGGCTGACCAGATGATGTCCACGTGTTTTGTCTTCCACTTGACATGCCATATCTTGATGCTTTCGGCGGGTTGGGATATGCCCTCTCTGGCACCGCCGATCTTTGGTATGATGCACTAGTTGTACCTCTCGTAGTATACGGCGTGCGACTAGCTGACAGAGATGAGGTAATTTTCGCTAACTCCTCCAAACTTAAGTGTCCATATTGCATCAATTGGACTAAATTTGCCCCCACTGGGTCCTGCTGTTGCGACACTGATCGTGGTCGTGGCATGATCTCGTCCTCATCCGAGGAAAATTCCAACTTCTTCCTTACTCGACAGCCATGCTTTGGCCTCCAATCCATGGCATCTTCTAACTCATCGTCATTACACAACTCCTGCATGACCGGTGGTTTAGACTCTTTCACCGGTGTGTGAGTAGTGTCTGCCACAATGTAATAACTTGGGCTGATATCCGTAGCCTCTTTCCGGTAAAACATCAAGGATGTTTCCCACTGGTTCCCCGCTAATAATAGTGACACCATCAGACCAATATCTTTTGCGGTAAGATCCAGATTGAAGTCACATGCATTATCAAATTCTTCCCTTCGTACAAACTCATAGCCACAATTTCGAAGCAGCGTTTCTATAGCTTCAATTGACTCTTTTAATCCCCCAAAAGAGGTAAGATCTTCCTTAACTCTAAAATTAGGGGCAGCTCTTGCCACCTTGCGAATCTCATATAATGAAAACCAACTATGTGAGTCCTCAGGTAGCTTTAGTACATGCCGTTGATACCGTGCCATTCTTTCACAGGCATCAGAGAACATTCATGTACATGAGAGAGCCCTGCTTCCTCCCGGTAGCGACCGGTATCTCATTACGTTTCACCACGCACTCGTTTCGCGTGATCTCGACTTTCATCCCACGAGCTGCCGCAGACGTGAGCGAGAATATTTTTTTCGACAAGTCTTGTATGTGGAGCGTGTTCTCAAGGCGAGCATCGATCCACGTCTGCCCAGTCCAAACGCGCAGCTTCACCATCCCGTGGCCGATGACTTTCAGCTTCACATCACTCTTCGCGCTTGAAACAACGCGCGCATGCTGTACTTTCTCGTACTCTTCAAACGCATCACGATCCTTGCACATGTGTGCCGACGCACCGCTGTCCATGACCCAGCAGTCGCTTTCGAACCCTTCACAGACGTTAAAGGAGACGTTTGACTGATCATGCACTTGCTCTCTTGGACCTCGACTTGAGCGACAGTACCTCGCGTATTGTCCTACCTTGCCACAGTTGTAGCAGGTTCCCGATGGTGCTTTAGCGCGCCGCCCTTGCTGCTTCTTCATATGCTGCTTGACCTTCTTCTTCCCGGTGTAGAGGGCCGTTGCTTCTTCAATGCGTGTCGCCTCCTTTTGGCGACAACTTCTTCAGACATTAGCTTTCTTACGAGATCGCCAAAGCTGAAGCTGGTCACTGCCATGCGGAATGCCTGCACCAAACTCTCGTAGCATGGGGGCAGACTACGTAGCATCATCGCGCAAAAATCCTCTTCGCTTGGGCAGCGGCTTGCGTGCTTCATCTTCATCACGAGGTCTTCCATCTTCGTGATGGCCGCTCATACTTAAAGCCGTATACGAAAACGAATCAAACTTCGCCTTCAACCATAGCAGGTTCGCCATGTCTTGAGAATGATGAAACCTCGCCAACCTTCCCCATGCCTCTCTCGCAGTAGCCGAGTCAATAACGTGCATTAACTGCGAGTCGCTGAGGTTCAGCACGATTGCCGCGTGGACTTGCTGTTCCTTGGCCACGCTTCTTGTCTCGTCGCCCTCGATCACGCCCCACAACCCCTTGGACATCAAATACATCCTCATCTTGTAGCTCCACAATCCATAATTCGAACCGTCGAAAAGCTCAACCTTGAATCCGGAGTCGTTACTTGGGCTCATAACCTGTTATATTATTAGGTTGTAGAGCTATCGTTGGAGGAAGACGGGCTTACGGCCGAGGATGAAAACCGAAAAGTGAGCTTTATTTAATTCGTTTTTACCTCAAAAAATGAATGGCTATCATAATCCGTGGACTCTCAGCCACTGATCTTGCGCCCTGTATCCACTAAGATGAATGGCTATCATAAGTCGAAGACTCTCAGCCACTGATCTTGCGCCCTGTCTCCACTAAGATGAATGGCTATCATAAGTCGAAGACTCTCAGCCACTAATCTTGCGCCCTGTCTCCACTACTTATAGTAATTACCTAACTCTAGGTAATTACGCTTTGTAATATAACTTAGTAAAAATTATAGGGTAAAAACTATACTAAAGCTAATATGCAATATTATCATGCACATGTTGCCGCAACATCACTCACTAATAGGATACGTCAAGGTAGTAACGATCAGCTAGAATATCGAAGTCGGAGAACTTGTACTTGGCGCCGAGGATATTAACCTCCTTCTGCGTTAGCGCTTCACAGGCAGCCCTAGTCTTCACCTTAACGCGGAGTTCTCCACCTCGGCCTTTCGAGATCTGTCCGAGCTGGACCGCTCGGATCTGCTCTTCGACGACTTGTTTGCCGTTTTCCTTCAGAAGGAGTGCGCGATCTTGTTTATATTGGTTCGTTCGAAGGCGCGGCCTGTGTCGATCGTCACCACGTACTTGGCACGAGGAAGTTCGTACGGACGTGCGTGGGCAATCGATACAGCTACTGCTTCCTTGCTTCCACCAGAGTCGTAGAGCGCCTCGATTGAGTCAATGTCGGCATCTCTAGGAAGCGGCAGTGTGAGCTTTGCGAAGGCCGTAACCGGTACGGTGTCGCGTCGGATCTCGGTATTGCGTTGGAGAAGCGCGCGGAGCGATATTGGGGTCGCACTCGCAGTTGATTTTGAAACAGGCGCTTTGTCGCGACGGATCTCCGTATCGCGCTGAAGTAGCGCGCGGAGTGATATGGCGGTCGTTCCCGCACCAGGGTCGGCAGCACCGTCGCCATCACTTTCCTCAGCAGAGGTGTCTGCTGGAGCGGATGGCGGTGACGCCGCAGTTTTATCTTGCGAGTCTTCATCGACTGTCATAGGTGAGGACGTGTCGCGTAGGATCACGGACATGCCAGCACCATCGTCGACGTTGCGCACCGCGAGGTCCTCATCGACGGCATGGTCGACTGAACAACTTGGTTGCACAAGAGACGGGGCACAGGATGAGTCCGGTGCGGGATTGGTTGGTTCGACGATAGCTGGGGCGACAGAAACGGTACAGGTCAGCTGCTCGTGATTCGTCGGTACCACAGCATCCAGTTGCGGAGTGACTGAGATCGTCGGTTCGACCGGGTCAGCTGGAATCATCTCAAAGCTGATTGGTTGTTGTTGAAGGCTTGTTACTTCCGGCTTTTCCTTGTGCACTTGTGCTCGACGAGGTAAAATGAGAAGTGGGGGAATAGCTCAGTTGAAAGGTGTCTTTTTTACTAGAATAAGACGAGGCTACTCCTCAATCTACCTAGCTAAATACTGTAATAATACGAATAGAAATAAATAGTGTACCTTGTGTAGTGTACCAGTATGGCTCAATAGCTCATCTGGTACGTAGCTTGATCTTGATACACTTGGTCCCGGGTTGGATCCCAGCCGTTGCAATAAAAGTTTAATTCCAGATTGTGATAATCTTCCAGATAGCAATAGCGCGCGTAATATAGCTCACTTCGAAATTCGCCACGTGGGGCTCAAGTGGAGTCGAATATAAGCAGGTAAGTCCAGTACCCATACTGTAACAGGACTGATCCTGTTACGGGCTTACACTGTATTTTGCGAGGAAGCGCGCAATACAGTAAGGGCAGGATTAGTTGGTAACAACTAATCCTATACCAAAAGTAAATATAAGTATTTACTTATTCTTTAGAGCGCAAAATTAAGAGTGTTTATTAAATGGGTGGTTAGCGGCTAACAATATAGTAATTACCTAACTAATATAATAATATCAAGTCTTAAACTAACTGTACTATTAGTTAACCTGCATGATTCGGTATTTATACCGAATCGACTTTTCCTTCGTAGATTATAATAACTTATAATCTCTTATTTGAATTTCAGACAACGCGTCTGAAATTAAACTGTGATATTCTAACTTGAATATCAATTATGTAATGGCACCCCATTACATCACCCCCCACTTAAGGTTGTTGGCCAATAATAACTCTTATTTTGTCCAATCATAGGTGGCACTTGTTGGTCGTTCTCATTTACCAACTGATTGACCATCGACTCGATGGTCAAGGCACACGGCGGCGCTCTAAAGAGCGCTGCTGAAAACAATGAAGGAGCTTCTTCCTCCGCCTCAGTACTAGGTGCTGAGGTGTTGAGTGACAGCAGTGACGCTGCATTAGCAGCGTCAACTACGCAAAGGTCGGAAGACGTACCGTCTTCGACCACAGATGCTGCTAAGGCGGCATCTGGCAAGAAACAGGGAGATGTTGCTAATGCAACATCTCGAACGATGACAACCCCCGAATGGTGTGTTGCCAGGAAGGGTTCTTCCATGTTCGGAGACAGTTCTGACTCCGAACAAAGTGATTGGGGCACAGCTGTCCCCGCGAAAGGATCTAGCGAGTCGAAACTCGCTAGGTGCTCATTGCCTAACAGCAATGATAACTCTTGTGTCGCTGTCAGCTATGACAGCGACAATGATCATCACAGATGGTTACGGGAACGCAGAGCCCCACCTGGACCAAGTACGTCTCCACGTCGGGGTGGTTTAACCCCGGCTCGTGGTGTTGAAGCAGGCGGTGCTCCGCCTGATAAAAGAGCTCGAACAGAAGCGGCGCCTGCCGCTTCTGAAGCGTATCATCGTACGGAACCACATGTTCCGTACAAAGTGGGGTTTTGGACCCCTGGATTGACCCCAATGGTGGCGGTCACCGTAAGCGGGACTGCCAATATGCGTTGTTCGATATCAACGTGCTGGATGACTGCGAAGACATCCAGTCACGTCGATTCGATCGAAGTACAGACGATAGACGTCTGTACTTTATTGACCTCTTTTTCCAGGTTCGATATTATTCGAGCCGGAAAGGGTCAAGGAGGAACAGGGACGATAAAGACGGCCTGACTCTGAGTTGGAATGCTTTTGTTGACAACTACAACAAAAGCCCAGATGATTACGTGAATAAAGTTCACGTAATTTGCGAGCGCTTTTTAAAGCACTCGCGAACAGGCAAAATGGAATACATCCATTTTGCTTGCATCAAAGAAGGGTTGAACTGTGGTGTACCTTCTCACCTCGTTTGCCCGCGGTGTCCGCAGGGCGCTCCTCGTCTGTCAGAGGAGGAGTTGCGGGGGTACGGTGGTTTTTCCGTACCCGCCGAAATTCAGGGCTTAATCGATGCCCTAAATGCATCAACACCTAGTGTTGATGCTACTTCGCATTATACGTTTGAGACTACTTTTCAAACTCAGTTAAAAGGTCTGTGGCTGCGGCCCTCAGAACCTCAATCGGCTCCCAAGAGTCGAACGCTTGGGGGTAACCCAGCCAGCGTACTAAGTACTCGGTACTCTGCCCCTTCTTCGAAGGAACCGAGCGCTTCGAGATCAAGCGCTCGAGAATGTATCGCTTATTCCCCTGATTATCGATCAGGGGCGCGGAGGTTGAGAATTCCCTCGCCGTTATTGTTGCGGAGCATGGTTCTTTGCTCCGCAAACTCGAGGAGGGTTATTCCTCCTTGAGCAGCGATATGTCTCACTCTGTGAAGACATATCGGTCTCTTCGCGAAGATGTCCGCGACGTCTTCGGGGCGCACACTGCCCTTCAGCAGAAGATTGATCTTCTGTACATCGATCTTTCCCGCTGTAAGGAAGAGCTCGATCGGCGCACGGCTGATCTTGAGCAGTCGAAGGCGGAGGTAATGACTCTCCACTCTACTCACCAACGGCTGGAAGCCGATTACAAGTCTCTCTTGGGAGACTTGGAGAAGCACGGTATCTTCCGTGGTTCTGCGTCGCGTCGTAAGACGAAGACGAGTGATAAGGCTTGAGCCGCCCAACATAGAATGTTGGGTGGAGCCGCATTGCTGTGGGAATGTCTAAAGTATAGGCATTCCCCCGAATCTATTGGACCTTGAAAGGTCCAATGTACTTAGGAAGCAACTTCCGTGTAGGGAAGTTGCTTATTGCATGTATATGCAAATTGGTAGTACTTAATAGTACCAATTCGCCTTTCCGAAAGGAGTTTTTGTTCTTCCTTCCTTGCTTGTCTGCATTTTGCTTCTGCTTATCCAAAGCAGAAGCAAGTGCATCTTTTATATAGCGTATTACAGATTGGCGCTGTAATACGAATTCATCTACTGCTTTATCAGCAGTAGGTGCGTTGTCCTCATTGTCTGCAGCCATTGCTGCAGACAAATATTCATCATATGCAGCTTCAGTTTCATTTAAAGCTGATTCCGATTCTACTGTACTTTCATGTAGAAGGGCCATCGTTTTGTTCACAATTTGCAGTTGCAATTTGCGCATTGACTCGCTCAACATTTGAGCGGGTCCCTCCCCCACTTAGATTTGGCGTACCGCCAAGTAAAGCTGGGGTTCGTGGATGCCTTAAGGCATTCACGTAGAACGGTGTATGCTTAGTTGAAGCATGCACTGAATTGTTAATCGCGAGTTCAGTGATTGGCAGATAGTCACTCCACTGTTCAAAGGCATGTGCGTATGACCGCAACATGTCTCCGAGAACGCGGTTAACCCGTTCCGTCTGCCCATCCGTTTCCGGATGGTCCGCAGTTGACATCTTCAACTGGGTTCCCAGCAATGAGAACGTTTCTTGCCAGAAACGTCCCGTAAATCTCGGATCTCGATCCGAGACAATGTCTTCCGGCATTCCGTGCAAAAGGAATACCGTTTCAACGAATATCCGCGCTGTTTGAGCGGCGGTTACGTTCGCTGATACTGCAGTAAGATGTACCATCTTACTGAAACGGTATACAAAGACCACTATTCCGGTCTTCCGACTATTGTCGGGTGGAAGACCGAATACGAAGTCCATTGAAATGGACTTCCAACACTCTGTCGGAACCGGCAGAGATTGCATCGGAGCCTGTGCAGACTGCGCAGGCTTACCGCGCTGGCAAATCTCTCAAGCGCGTACGTATTTCCGTACCCACTTGTACTGGTTTCGCCAGTAAAAGTCACGTGCAAGAGAAGCGTGTCTTCTCTCGACCTTGATGCCCCGAAATCGGTGCATCATGATACTCAAACATAATTTGATGTTTGAGATAATCGTCGTATGCGACTTTCATCTTTTTGGTCTGTGCTGTAAAGCAGCAGACCATCTTGCAGTCGATATCGATTCACGCAAGCGCGGAGGAACTCTGGGAGTTCGTCGCGCTTCTCACTTGATTGATTACTTAAGTAATCAATCAACATACGTGTCTCCTCGTCTTTTTTGTACACCTCTCGTACTTGTCGTATGATTGACGACGACAAAGCAGTGCAACGGAGCGCGTTTGCACTGGCACCTTCGGTTGCGGACGGTTTCGTCTCGTAATCGGCCCTTCGTGATAGCGCATCCGCTATCACGTTCAACTTTCCGGGTTTGTATTCAACCGTAAAGTAGTACTCAGCAAAGAATGACAGCCATCGAGCCATTCTTTGAGAAATGTGTGGTGAATTCACGTCCGTGCGTAGCGACGCATGGTCCGTGTATACCACAAACGGTCTATCTCCCAAGAGATAGATCCGAAACTTGGCCAGTGCATACTTCATGGCAAGGAGTTCCTTGTCATGCACTGGATAGTTGCGCTCGGCTGGGCGCAACTGACGCGATTGATAGCAGATTACGCGATCACGATCATCGTGATCACGTTGCATCAAAGCACAGCCGATAGCGAAATCGCTCGCGTCGCAAACGACGTGGAACGGACGCTCGTTATCGGCTATAGCCAAGACAGGCGCTTCAGTCAAGCTTTGCTTGACTGCATCAAAAGCATCTTGGCATTGGTATCCCAATGCCATTCGACATCTTTCTTAAGCAATTGAGAAAGAGGTCGTATTAACCCAGCATAGTTGCACGAATACTTGTGCAAATATGTTGCCAACCCAAGGAACTTTCGAAGTTCCTTAACGTTGTTTGGCGTAGGCCATTCAACGATCACCCTGATCTTTTCTGGATCAGGACGCACCCCGTGCTTGCCACAAAGCATCCAAGAACGGGTATCTCAGGTGCACCAAAGGTGCACTTCTTCAGATTTTCATAGAGCTTATGCTTACGCATAAGCTCTAACACTCGACGTAGATGTTCTCTATGGACATCTACATCGCTTTTATCGTGTTCACCCTTACTATGGATGAACACGTCATCGAAATAACTCGGTGCGAATTCTCGCACCGGGCGTAATAGATGCGTTACGCATCTGTTAAACGTAGCAGGGGCATTTCGAAGCCCCTGCGGCATAACAAGCCACTCCCAAAGCATGCCGCTTGGGGTGCTTACCTCCGTGAGAGGGATATCCTTCTCACGCATTAGGATTTGATAAAATCCATCTCTTAGATCGAGAGCACTAAAGATGGTGCTCCCGCACATGCCATCAATGATGACATCTTTTCGCGGTATCGGCGTATGCGCCGGTACCGTCGCTGCATTTAGCTTGTTGTAAGCGTGAACGATTCTCCACCCACCTGTGGACTTTTTCACACAAAAGGTGGGGGTAGAGTGCGATGAGGTAGACTCCCGCACTTGGCTTGATTTACGACGAGCTTCGAAAAACTCGTCGATCGCTTTTACCTGATCACGCGGCAACGGCCATTGCCGCGTGACACAATACTTCGTGCCTGGCACGAGGTTAATTTCATGACGAGTTCCCTTATCCTTAGGGAGCTCGCTAGGTACTTCTTCTGGGAATACGTCAGCGTATTCCCGAAGTACCTCATAAAATGGTAGTTCGATTTAAGCGACTCCCAGCTCTGCGCTTCAAAGCGCTGAACTTTGGTTTGATCATTGGGAACCTCGTTCCCAATGTTTTCCACTTGTAATGTGGATATTCGTTCACGAATATCCACCACATCATCTGTTGCAACGATGATACAGATCTGTTCGATCTGATCATCGTGCAAGTTCTTCATAAACTTCTTCCATCTTAGCGCTGGAAGAGCCATCACCTCCGAACCTTCTTTCGGAGGGTGTTCCATCAACAGAGACTGGGTAGATAATCCGGTCTCCGTTTGCGTCAAGACTTTGATCGTCTCGACGGAACTGTCCATGCAATCAGAAGCACTCGTCTGATTGACTGCTACACGGTGATTACGATTCACCGTGTGCGAATACCCATCATCATGGTGGCCACTGCCTACCATGGAATTTCTTGGCGATCAGATGTGCTCGTCTGATCGGCTGCCTGTTCTGCGACACGGTGGTCTTTATCACCCGTGTGCATGGCTAACGCAACGTGGTGGAAACTCGCCACCACGGAGTTGTGCTCACGATTGCACTCGATCGTGAGTTCACTCTCATCAACACGGAATTCTTTCGTCGTGTTGGAACCTTCGGTCGCACAGTGGGTGTTTCCCACTGTGGATACTATTTCATTCTCACGGTGGGTGTTTCCCACCGTGGATATCACTTCATTCTCACGGTGGTCTTTATCACCCGTGGAATGTTTCTCTCCAACACGCAACGACTCTTCTGTTGCGTGTGGTAGTCCCTCTGGACTCTCACCAGCGGAGGTACCTTCCGCTGATCGTGTCGGAACAGACCTGGTGGTGCCATCGCTTTCCACCAGACTGTCTGACGCTGCGGTTGTATCTTCTGATACAGCCGGATTACACACAGGGTGATCAGATCCTGTGGGTCCGCCGCAGTCGATCGATAGGTTAACCCAGTCGATCGAAGGTTTAAACTTGAACATCCATGGGATTCCAAGTATCACATCGAACTTGTCATCTAAATCGAGGACGATGAATTCATCCTCGAATGACTGTTCATTCAACTCGAAGCGTGTTTTAATGACATGCTTTGGAATAGTCACGGTTGCACCTGTTGCTAACCGGACTGACAACATACTTCGTGGGGTTTCTACCTCCACGAATCTCAACAGCGTTAGAATCTGAGTTCTAACGAAATTGTTTGACGCTCCTGTGTCAAACAAAGCTCGCATGGGGACATCGCTCCGTGCGGCTTAACCTCCAGGGTGATAAGAGGCTTACCATCACCCTGCACCTTTTGACAGGACATAGTCCCGTCTGGGGCTATTACCCTCACATGCCCTATACCGGCATGTGGGATAATTTTCCCAGTAGGGAGCCCCGCCCCTAGTGGTGATTTAAGTTTTTTGCACCACAGGGTGATGTCCCTGTTGGTGTCGCCGTGCAGCGGACGGTTCCGTCCGCTGACTGCGTGGCACTGGACGCGGTGCCATACACTCATGGACAAAATGCCCCACTTTCGCGCATCGATTGCAGCGAATGTTCTTCTTAAATTTCGGTTGCTTCGAGTCTGAATCAACCGCAACCGATAGGTCCATCGGCTCTGGACCTCCACCGCCCATGCTCTGGCGCGGGTGGCTGTTTCTTGAGACGAAGTGTGAGCTTCGTCTGCCCGACTGCTGATTGTTGACATGCTGTTGCGGCATGTCAAAAGCGAAGGGCTGTTGAGCCTTTCGGCTGTACCCAGCATGCGATGACGCTGATCGCATGCTGAACTCTTCACGGATGCTCATATCAATGGCATCCCTTAGAGTCTCTGGCGGTTGACGGTAAAGACTCTGTTTTGACGGGACCATCATTGAGTCCCTTCATGAAGCCAGTGACCTGCATAGCAGGGGGCACCGGCTCATACACAATATTTGACAGCAAATATTGCGTCTTCTGAGCGTAATCTTGAAGGTCAAGCTTACCTTGCCGGAGTTCCACGAACCCCTGCCGACTAATTATCTCCATTTCTGGAGCTTCAAAGTTGAGCTTTAGCTCAGCTTTTAATTCCTGATAAGTCAGGAACGCAGAGTCATCAGTGGCTCTGCGACTCATCGCCCATGCCCTGCCTCTGCCGCCCAGACATGTTGTGGCGAAGTACGCCTGTTGACGTTCGTTAACAATATTTTGCGCAGAGATGGCATCTTCCACCTCTGCGAACCATCTACGAAGGGGCTCTCCCCCTTCGCCGGTAAAGGGCGGTACTCGCGCCTTTACCACTTCAACGCTATGCGTTGCAGGTGCAGGTGCCGTCCGCGCTGCCTCTTGCCCGGGCCTTGATGGTGTTTCGAGGTGGTTTCGCCTAAAGCGATGCACCACCTCCATAGCTTCCTCCGGGGACTCATCCAGGAGGAAAGTAAGGATGTCGGTCCCCATGGACCGAACCATTTCTACCGTCGCCTCTTTATTACGCGACGTGAAGTGAGGGAAGTGTTCCGTCACCACTTCCAGCGTTCTCTTTCGCTCGGCAGGCGTCATGTCTCGCGACATGATGCCGAGCGGCTCTTAATCTTCGCTCCGCTAGTTTATTAGCGGAACGGAACTGTGGTAATTAAGACGGACCACTAAGTGCTACCAGGTGTAACAGGACTGATCCTGTTACGGGCTTACACTGTGTTTTGCGAGGAAGCGCGCAATACAATAAGGGCAGGATTAGTTGGTAACAACTAATCCTATACTAAAAGTAAATATAAGTATTTACTTATTCTTAGAACGCAAAATTAAGAGTGTTTATTAAATGGGTGGTTAGCGGCTAACAGTATAGTAATTACCTAACTAATATAATAATAGCAAGTATTAAACTAACTGTACTATTAGTTAACCTGCATGATTCGGTATTTATACCGAATCGACTTTTCCTTCGTAGATTATAATAACTTATAATCTCTTATTTGAATTTCAGACAACGCGTCTGAAATTCAACTGTGATATTCTAACTTGAATATCAATTATTTAATGACACCCCATTATACATACAGTGTATAGTATAACACTGACAAAACTTGTGTGTGTATCCATAGGCGTGGCGCGGCATACCTAGAGCGCCGGGGGTATCACCCAGTGTGCTTCGAGAGCCCCTTGACAGCACAGGCCTGCGCCGAAGGTGGGACGGTTGGAACGAGCGGGGGTAGCCATTCCTCCGTAAGGGCCTTCAGTGCGACCGACGTGAGCGGCCGACGTAGTCGGGGCGATCGGAGCATGTTGGGGGGGGGGGGGGCGGTGACGGTAGCGCGAGCCTTTCAGGGGCTTCGGGACGTAGCAGACGGCCGCCCGCAGGGGCCACAGAAGGCAGCGTTGGTGGTCTGGTGGAATAGCTCAGTGGTAGAGCGCTGGATTCCAGTCCCAGCGGTCGGGGGTTCTATCCCCTCTTCCCTCATTTTTTCTTATTAGGTGTTGGTCAACAACTCAAGAGAAAAAATGATATCAATCCATTTGAATAGGCAAGCTGCGTAGTAAGTACCATATTTCATTCCTTCTGGTACAAAAAAAGCCAACAAAAGTGATTTCTAACCACATCAACGTAGATTTTATATATATATACTTGCTTTGTACTCACATCCAGAACCATTTCACCACAAGCGAAGACTACAATTTACTCGTAAGCTTGAACTGCCGCTCTCAATTGAATATTAGAGACAACGCAGGAAACGGTGATTGTTGCAGCGAGGTGAAGGAATGAAGGAAAACAGACAAGCAATCACAAGTGCACTGGAAATGTGAGCGAAACAGAATACAGTGTCGCTATCTTGTGCGGAAGCAGAATTTTGTTGCTGCGCCAAACGGTGGAAAAGAAATTATTGAAGAGCTCTGTGTGTACTCAAAAACGCCACTCTTGTTACTTATGGATAACCAGGCAGTAATAAAACAAGGCTTTTGCTAACGTACATACCATATGTATCGTGCATACCCCCTGCAGGGTTTAGGGTTTAGGGTTTAGGGTTTAGGGCTTAGGGGGGGGTATGTACGTACATACGGTATGTACGTTAGTAAAACCCATAAAACAATTGGGAGAAATAGCAATGCTCTGCGTGTGCTAAACATGTGGATGTGAAAGTGAAGTTTTTGAAGGACTATGCCAAGAAATGGTTTGGAAAACACCAGCATGTGGCTAGTGGAGATATGGTAGCGGCCTACTGACTAGAGCACTGAATGTGCAACGAATTTCAAGTTTGAGAAATCAAAATTGGTTTGCATGGATGATTTATAGCTTCTGAGTGTTGGAATTGGTTCTCTCTTCAAAGGCTTATTCCTCATGATTACTGTGGCTATACATTTCGGCGTTAGGATTTTAGTTTTTAGCATTACACGGTCGAGGTGGTCGTTGTCTTGGGCAGCAAAATGCCCTCAAGATAAAATGATCGTAGCGAAGAGATTATCTCCATTTTGATAACAGATTCGATAGCTATTCGCAAGCTGGAGTATTACAATCATGGCAAGCATGTAAATGTATTGACAAACGCCGAGCACAGCTCATTGGTATCCATCTGTCATTAACGTCCCGATCGAATAACGAATCCTTCGCTGTTTTAGCGTTAATAACCACATCGTCTACCCTGTGCAAGCACTCGTTGGGTCAGTTCGTAATGCTATTAGCAATACGAGCTCCTAAAGCTGTCACAAGATCTTGTACGCTAATACGCAGCTTCACAGTTTCCGCACCACCACCGAGCCATAAGAACGGTGGATTCAGAGCAGCAACGTCACCCGCTACAATCACCTAAGAATGATAATACAACGTTGTAAAATTGTCAAGTTCTGAATTGGTATCAATAATCGCTTACCGGAATTGCCGTTTTCATGCCAAATGGCGATACGGCATTGTGTCTAAAACCCGTTAATTCCTCCGACACCTGTACGCTAACATGATAAGGCTACTGGCACTTCATATGCCTTAAAAATATATAAACTAGATCCACTTACCTCTCCAGGAGCATGCTGAAAGTTAAATTTCTTTTTGGGCAGGCGATCCGCCTCGGGGATGTTATCACGCACAAAGCGACGTAGTTGTTCCGCGTCGAGCTTCGAAATATATTGTAATACTACGCAGTAGTAGCTATGTAGAGACAATATACATAAAATAGCAGTATAATACCATCATCTCATTAGTTCTGCGTCATCACCATCTTCATAATCCTCTTGAATCGACTCACCGGCTATTAAGTGGGTCCTCGACACCATTATTGACACACGCCACATTCTCAACGATGATGCTCTTGCACAGGTGCGGAATCTCACAGCCTAACAGCTTCCTACAACATCACGTACTCATTATAACTAAATAATATGCAGAATATATTCAACACTTACGCTCGTTGGCACAAATTCCACGAATAATAGTCGCTCGTTGTTGTTTTAAGCGCGGCACTAACCAATTTTTCACGCTGCACATGTTGCTTGACGCGGTTTACACTCTCGAGGTCATCCAACAAGCGTTCAACTGATGACAAACGTTTTTGAGTGGTAGCAAGAAGCGCCGTTACGTTATCAATGGTTGTCATAGCTCAACTAGATTTTGTAAAGGATGGGGGTGGGGTTATCGTTGTAGCGTGGCCGCATGAGCTATTCGCCCGCTTCCTTCAGTATCTAAAAGAACCTTTTGAAAATATTCATTACGCTGGTATTTGTCAAAACCGGGTATGTTTATGTTTTGATTTGTAGCATTGAGAATTTCGTACTTTTATGAGATAAGATAGTGTGCCTAGAAGTCTTAGTACCTATTACTAGGTACGAAAAGTAGTGTAGGATACACGACAGATGGAAGTTCGCTATAACTTCAACTCTTATGCATATTTCATGTTAGGATAGCTAATCACTTCTCAATACACGTTCCCTTGATTAAGTCCCTGACTTGATTATCATCTACTTTCATCTACGAGGTGTCTACCGTTGTTGTTTTCATTCGTCAACGGATTTCTGATTGAGATATTTTACGACATATACGATTTTAGTATATTGAAGGCTTAAACCTACATCTGCGACTCGAGTTTGCAACTAACTATGCAAGTATTGACAACGAAACGTTTCAACAGGTTATGAGCCCAAAGGGTCATGATTCGTCGCTTGATGAAGATCTTCACGAAGAAAAACCGGCAGGATTTGGAACCGAAGGGATGAAAATATTGGAAATGTTCCAAAACCTTTGCGATCGTTCTGATAAGTTGAAAAATCGAGGACTGCAAAGACGTAAACAATTTTGGCTTCAATAATACGATGAGATTGGGCACCCGGATGCGGTTGGCGTCGCTTGAAAGCACACTAGAGCGAAAGCCCAAAGCTCAAGGTGGTTATAATAAACCATAATTTTGGAATGGGTTCACCTATGGAAAATCGACAACCCACATTCAGACTACACTCCGCGAAAGACTGTAAGATGTCTATAAGAGTGTTCGACGGTACCGTGTTGTACCGGGGGATGGGTGCTGGACTTAAAGATTGGGACGAGATTTATCCGTCAAATTTCGATTGCCGAGTCGGCATGTGAATTTTTTTGTAGCGATGACATAAAAGTCGACCTCCGGGGCATTATCTCAGCGGAATAGATGAAAAAAGATATTAAAATAGACAAGTCTACATGTTTCGGCTGTACTCTGGCTCGGGCATTTGTTGATGGACTGAGTCCTACGCTGGTGCATCTGATGAACAAAATGCTTAATGAATTTCACACTTCCATCATATCTGCTCAGGATATGAAAGCGTCTCAATATTCTTCACGTGTGGAGTCACAACAACCTTGCGTCTGACTTAGGTAGAATTTTAAACCCTTTACTTCTTCGCTCTTTCCAATAATCACTGCGGTTTGAACCCTGTGTGCCAACAAGTTTTTTCCAGGGTTTTGGAAAACGGTGCACGGCGAAACAGAACCATCGATCACGCGTCGATTCGAGTCTTCTTTGTAAGTATTTCCAAAGGTGTTGAAAACCGTTTGAAATTTAATGCTTGGGCTGCTGTTCAATATAAAAGCATCGTATTGAACCGCATCACCCCAAAACGAAAGATTTAATCCACTTGAGAACAACACGCATCTTGCCATATTTATGAAAGTAAGATGCATTCATTGGCCTTTCCATCACTAGATTGATTGTTGTCTTCACTTGTAACAGGGTTACATTTGAGTTACATTTAGTGTTGGTGTACATGAGTACACTACGGTTGAGGTCAGTATTGACCGGTTTGAAAGGTTTTGAACCATTGGTTATTTTAACCAATCAGAGCAGGGGCCCTTGGTGTGGTGGTGTGTCAGCCATCCACGTGTCGGTACGCAGGTGTGTACACTACATTTTAGCTAGGTACGAATTTGGAATATTCTCCTTAGTATTACATATAGTTTATATTAGTTTAAATTAATTTAGGCTAATTACATATTAAATATATTCAGTTTACATTTCACTCTAAAGAGCAGACGCGCGACCTCGACCGGTCGCGCATGCAGTGAGTGTCGTAGGTAAGAGGTATCCCTCCCTTTACTTACACCCCGTAAAGGGAACACATCCGTTAAGGCTAAGTAGTAAAACAACCCGGGAATCTTGGCCCCGAGTAGTAGATCTCTCCTACTAAGCCCTTTATAAGGGCGTATCGGCTAAGTAGCGGTAGACACCGCTTTAAGGAAGAGTCTTCCTCTGTGCGCTAGCCGCACCGTGCGTATACGCACCGGCTACATCACTAGTCTGACGCTCAACACCAGTTTTTTGACAGAAGCCGTAAAGGTTTTATATTCGTACCACGTAATTTATGTACCTTGCAGTTATATCGACGCCAGAAAAACGCCAAAAATGATTTGTTTTGGCGGCAATGTCTTTTTTTTTACAAGAACACTTCGACGTAGTTTGATTTATGATCAACACGTTTAATCATATATCTTTTGCACGATCGATCTTTCGGCGTAATAGGCCCCTTTACATCGGAGCATTACTCCGCCAATTCGATTAATTGGAGCATTTTTACCACTGTTCTTGACTGATTGAAGATTTCTCGTTTTCTTGCCCCGCACTACAGACCAAACACTTCATCCTTTTGCGCTCCGTTAGTTCGATCACACTTGATGGATCTTTGTCCACCAATCGTTCAATCGCATCATAATTGAGATGTCCATTTACAGCATGAAAACGTATCAATGATCCTTTTTGACATCCATTTGAACCTATTCCGAATCATTTTATCCATAATTACTATATCGCTTGGAAACATAGGTTCCCGATCAATGATAACATCAACCATAACTGGCGACACCTTGTTTGGCATTTGGATGTCAAAAATTGGACTTCAGGTGCCGTATGCAACATAATTCTGTTGCCCTTGGCATATGCCATGTCACACCCTTTTTCTTCCAAAAGACCGAAAGACAGAATGTTTTTCGACAGATTTTCCACGTAATACACGATATCAACACGTATTGTGTTGACCTTTCCATTCGCAGTCACCTAGATTTTAATCCATCCTTCGATCGAAACTTGCATTTTTTTTCCATCTGCCTGGTAACACGTGCCATTCAAACCTTCGCCATCGCGCAGCTAATTTCTGTCATTGACAAGGTGCATGCTTGCACCGCTGTTAAACTTCCAGCTGCTGCCATCAATCCCGGCCAGTTTATCCCGGCCAGGTTAGCGGTTAGCGAGAAATCAACCTTTTTATCGTCCTTATTGGGACATTTTGGACGAATGCATTCAATTTTTCCACGCCCATGGCATTTAATGACTTTCTTCTTTTCTTCCATTATGTGAAGTGTATCAGCACCAAACGTTTTTGAACTTCGTGCTTCGCCCTCCACTGCATTAGCAAATTGACATAGTTCCTCAGTGTAACGGGGATACTTATAGTTACGTTGGTGTATGTAAATACACAACGGTTAAGTTCAAGTATTGGCCGGTCCGAAAGGTTCAGACCTATTGGTTGTTTTAGCCAATCAGGGCGGGAGCCCTTGGTGAAGCGTGGCAACCTGCCACGTGTTGGTACACAGGTGGTGTACATTACATTTTCGGCTAGGTACGGATTAAGTAAGTTCTACCTAGTATTGCATATAGTTTACATTTGTTTATTAAGTTAGGCTAATTATATATTAAATAATAAATCAGTTTACAATCTACACTATATCCTGCTAGACGCTCGACCCGGAACGGTCGAGCATGCAGTGAGTGTCGTAGCAGGGGAGAACCTCCCCTAGCCACTCCCTACTAAGGGAAGCCTTTTGTGGTGAAGTGGCTGGAGTCTATGTTTAAGTGTATACAAAAGTACCCATAAAGAGTGCACGGTATTTTGGCCGGCCATGAAGCAAGTTTTCGGTATTGAAGCCAGTGCTGAAGTAACCAAGAAGTAACAAGCTGAACAGGCACTTGAAGTAGATATAGGACTTCTTAATATTTTAAATAATCAAATTTCCCCCCTTTGTGAACAGTTGTCTTCCAACCAACCAAATCCTTCCAACCTATACTAAAACTAAGTACATCCCGATGAACAACTGGTGCCACGACCCGGGACTTCACGTCGACCTAATACAATTTCACACACAAAATGGCTTTAGTGTCTACTGAGGGAGAGAAAGAGCTGGTTTTTAAGTTACAGCGCTCTCAGGAGGACCATGAGATAACATACACTTTCTCTGAGGCCTGTGCAAGAATGGCACGGTATCCACGGCATGTACTAAAGCTACCTGAGGACTCACATAGCTGGTTTTCATTATATGAGATTCGCAAGGTGGCAAGAGCTGCCCCTAATTTTAGAGTTAAGGAAGATCTTACCTCTTTTGGGGGATTAAAAGAGTCAATTGAAGCTATTGAAACGCTGCTTCGAAATTGTGGCTATGAGTTCGTACGACGAGAAGAATTCGATAATGCATGTGACTTCAATCTGGATCGTACCGCAAAAGATATTGGTCTGATAGTGTCACTATTATTAGCGGAAAACCAGTGGGAAACATCCTTGATGGTGTACTGAAATGAGGCTACTGACCTCGGCCCAACTTACTACATTGTGGCAGACACCACTCACACACCGTTGAAAGAGTCTAAACCACCGGGTATGCAGGAGTTGTGTGATGACGATTAGTTGGAAGATGCTATGGATTGGAGGCCAAAGCATGGCCGTCGAGTAAGGAAGAAGTTGGAATTTTCCTCGGATGAGGACGAGATCATGCCACGACCACGATCAGTGTCGCAACAGCAGGACCCAGTGGGGGCAAATTTAGTCCAATTGATGCAATATGGACACTTAAGTTTGGAGGAGTTAGCGAAAATTACCTCATCTCTGTCAGCTGGTCGCACGCCGGATACTACGAGAGGGACAACTAGTGCATCATACCAAAGATCGGCGGTGCCAGAAAGGGCATATCCCAACCCGCCGAAAGCATCAAGATATGGCATGTCAAGTGGAAGACAAAACACGTGGACATCATCTGGTCAGCCTGTCACAGCCATTATCAGAATACAGAGATCAAGACATTTGACGGAAATAGACAAGACGCTGGGAGAGCAAGGGCATGGGTGACAAGATTTTTTTATGTAGCAAACATTTTACGTTGGGATGACGATCAACGGCTAGGGATGTTTGTGGATAGCTTGACGAACACAGCGTCTTGGTGGTACGAACAATTGGCGGATACAGTGAAGTATGATTGGAATGCGGTGATAGATTTATTTCAACGGAAGTTTTGCGTGGACAAAGTGTCGCTTCGGGTCATGTATTCAAAATGACCCAGAAACAAGACGAGCCAGCAACTACCTATCTATAACGGCTAAATGCCGCGGCGTTACGCGCTGGAATGGATTTCCGAGATGTCCATAACGCCTCATTGTTGGAAGAGCACATCCAGCAATTCTTTGACACTATTCATGATCGTGTCATACAAATGCAATATCAGCATATTACTTTCAATAATATTGAAGAATTGGAAAGGGTGCTGACAAAGCATGAGGCGCGTCTGACAAGACCAGGAAAGAAAGTGACTGCACGCGAGAGTGCCGAAGCGGTATATGAAGATGTAGAACCTAGCGTACACGTGATGGGACCTTTCAATAATTGTACCTTTTAAACCTTAAAAAGCTAACGAATAGATACCTAAATAATAAAATTCATATAACCAACTGAATCATAAGCTATAATTGATACATGCCACGGATCTTGGGCAACGTAAGGCTTAGACCCTAGACGGAGCGAAGGGAGGAGTCGACACTCGGAAAAAAAGACCGGAGCGAAGACCACTTGAGGGGAAGAAGGAATATTCTGAAGTG
>CM047586.1:8254351-8292283 GCA_026184515.1 Peronosclerospora sorghi | reverse complement strand
TGAGGGGAAGAAGGAATATTCTGAAGTGATTGATTTATCGTAGCTTAGTAGTATTGATACTGGCAGCTAATGTGCCTAAGATCTCCTCTTCTCCCTTAGTACATTTTACGACCTCCAGAGGCCATTGCGACAGGATCGCGAAACATCTTCCGAGCCGATCATCCATCCCATTGGCTGAAAATAACCATGCCAGTGTAGATCGTTTCCAAAGTTATTTCAGCGATCGGCCGGTCAGCATGTTATAACCAAAATGTAGGATCCGTTATAAAGCCAAAACTTCCTTTTCCACAATTCCATAATTAAATTCGTTTGGCTTCAACGTTCGGCTCGTGAATGTGATCGGATGTTACACCCTATTGTGCTCTTGTACTAGTGCGACAGAAATGGCCCACTTACTAGCATACACGATGACGCTCGGCGTTTTTTCGAATCGAAATGCTTGAGGATCGGTGTTGTAACCATTTAAGTCTTCAACATACCGAAAGCGACCTCTGCACGTTTCATATGGCCTTCCGCCTACTTCTGGGATAGGTCTGAGGGCCGATCGGAGTCGTTTCCCTGCAGTAACGTTGCCCGATCACTTTCCCGCAACATATGGTAGTCGATCTGCCGAAGGGCATATAATACGGCCGACTGTAATAGTTTATACTTCCATAGAAATAATGCATAGCCTTCAACGATCGGGGAAACGGGAGGTTACTGAGCGATTCAAATCTTTAGGATTAGCTGCCAACCCATCGATAGACACCTTATGTCCCAAATAGGAAAATTAACATGCCCCAAGAACTATTCACTGCGCTGATCGATAAATTCCAGCGAACACGTGTTTCCAACATACGTTTCACCTTCTCGCAAAGATCATTCCATGGCGAGGCTGGGATCAGAATGTCGTCAATATATGATCACCGCCTTAGACGGACGGTTTATTCTACCGATCGGGTTCACCCTCTGTAAACACATCATGGCTCTCAGTGTGATCCCGATCGGCACTTATCTTGAAGTGTCCGTACAAAGCATTGTCGATCAGCCTATGATAAATCTGAGGCGAGTTCTTCATAACAAATGGCATCTGGTTTCACTCGAAAAGACCGAACGGCGTAACAAACGCAGATATTTCACGAGCCCGATCGGTCATCGAGACTACCCAAAATCTACTAGCCATATCCAGCGAACAATACCATAAGTATTATCCAAGACCTCAAGCAGATCATTAATCAGCGGCATTGGGTACACCGTAAGTTCGGTCGATCTGTTCACCAGTCGATAGTCAATACATAGCCTGACGTCCACGCTGTTCTTCTTTATTACGATGACGATCGTTGAGGCCCATGGTGATGTCGACGGTTGATCATCTTCGTGGCTAACAATCCTTTGATCAGATCGGATAACTTCTCCCGATACTGCGGCGCCACACGTCGACATGGTTGGGCGATCGACTTGGCATTACCCACGTCGATATTACAAATCGCTCCATGAGCGGCAGGGTGTAAGGCATTACTTTTCCAGATCAGCAAATGTCTTTTCTTCCAAATTATTCTCTTGAGCTGATCAATCTGATCAAGGGTGTTGACATCCCGATCGCCTACTTGCAGGTCGTCCAGGGTCATTTCAGGCGGATCGGTTGACACTTCGGGTAGAACCGCCATCTGGCTCTCTAATTCTTCAACGTACTGCTCTCCTCACTCGTGTATACACACCTGGTTAACTTCTGGGATAACTTCACTCAATCCGCCCCGATCGGTCGGGCAATGCTGCTGTTTCCGATCGTCGGAATGTCCCTAAGCGACATCGATCCCGTAGAAGCACCATCACAATCATCTCCAACAACATTACGATAATCTCCATCTATTACCGGTTCCACTGTCATATGATGTATTGATGCAACATTGATGACCCCTGGACCATCTGTGTAACGGGGTTACATTTGAGTTACATTTAGTGTTGGTGTACATGAGTACACTACGGTTGAGGTCAGTATTGACCGGTTTGAAAGGTTTCGAACCTTTGGTTATTTTAACCAATGAGGGAATGAGCCCTTGTGTGGTGGTGTGTCAGCCATACACGTGTCGGTACACAGGTGTGTACATTAAATTTTAGCTAGGTACGAATTGGGTATATTCTACTTAGTATTACATATAGTTTACATTAGTTTAAATTAATTTAGGCTAATTACATATTAAATATATTCAGTTTACATTTTACTCTAAAGTGCAGAAGCGCGACCTCGACCGGTCGCGCGTGCAGTGAGTGTCGTAGGTAAGAGGGGACCCTCCCATTACTTACATCCCGTAAAGGGAATACAGCCGTTAAGGCTAAGTCGTAAACTAACCCGGGAATCTTGTCCCCGAGTAGGAGAACTCTCCTACTAAGCCCTTAATAAGGGCGTATCGGCTAAAAAGCGGCGAACGCCGCTTTAAGGAAAGTCTTCCTCTGTGCGTATACGCACCGGCTACATCTGGTAGCACTGGTAGTCAACCCAACACCTGCGTTGGAAGACTAAGGCATCCTCTGCAAAGGATGAATCAGGACGATTGGGATAGTTTACCCTCGTCCATCAGGAAGCCTTTAAAAGGCTGTTACCCTTACTGGGTGACGAGGGTATGCAGCTCCTAGTGGAGCAGGGCCCTGAGGCCGTAAAGGCAAGGGTAAATGCCCTCATCGCTCATGAAGCGAGTTTAGGTGGAGATCGTTCCACGGGGGTGCGTCCCCCATTGTCCTTTAAGATAAAGCAATTCTGTGGGGAAAAAGGTGATAACCTTTATGTGTGGTTACGAGAGGTCGAAATGGCCTTCGCCACAGCGAATGTGATCAGTGATCACTTGCAAGTGGGACTTGCGCTGACCCATCTTACGGGTAAAGCCCGTGCATGGGCGTTTACGTGTTCAGACTCGGTCCCGAACGTGTTCCCTACCTGGGAGGTCCTTAAGCAGAAGCTTATGGACATGTAAGCAACGCCTGATCTGGTTTTCCAGAATTTAGCTGGCGTTTATGAGGTGCCGTCAGGGCACTAGGGACTTGGAAACATATATCCAAGAACTGAAGACCCTGCTGGCAGGGATGTAGGCGAAAGCGTACTTGGACGATGTGTCCATTCCCGTGATCATGGGAGGCCTGAGAGAAGGGCCAGCACGTTCGGAGCTCTTCCGATGCCGTCCCCAATCCCTGGGGGAGGCGTTCAAGATGGCGTTCAACGCCGAGAGGAACTTCCGTTCCTCTAAGGTGGGTCCCTAACCCATGGACCTGAGTCAGGTCGAAGCGGAGGAGAAACCTCCCGCTAAGAGTCATTCGGACTCTTTTTCACAGAGCTTCGAGACAGAGCTCTCGGCTATGCTGCAGCGGCGTGGGCCGCTGAGATGCTTCTTGTGTGGGAGCATGGATCATCTGAGGAACAGATGTCCGAAAAATCCCCAGCGAGACACTCGCTACAAGGGACTAAGGGTGGGGAAAAAGACCTTGTCCAAGCCGTCGGGAAACGACGGCTCCCAGTAGGTGCGGGGCGCCCTACTGGGGGACCCCTCAGTGCTGTTAAGCCCCAGGGTAGGGGACGACAGCACAAAGCCCCGAGGGAAGCGGTGCTTTCTAGCACCGAGTTGGTGTACCAGCCAGGTTTGCTGGTAGTCCTTGCGGACGTGAAAGGCTTTGATAAGCCTTGGAGAGTCTTGATAGACTCTGGAGCGTCTGACAATTATGTCAGACGGGCTTCTGTGGAGAAGAGTCGGCTGTATGCCGAGGCCCTAGAGGCAGGTTCTCGTGACGTTGTCACGGTCCGTCTTGCGACGGGCGTACAGGTTTCTGTACCCAAGGTCTCGATTGACCTTAAGCTGAAGTTTGCAGACTTCGACAGCTTAGAACGTTGCCTAGTCCTGGACTTGGAGTCGAGGTATGACCTCATTCTGGGCATGAAGTGGCTGGAACGCCACGAGCCATGGATAGACTGGAAGTCTAAGTCCATTGGCTCAACGCACCCGCGGTCGGGTGAAGCATTGGCTAGTCATGAACCCACCTTTGCTCGATCGCAAAAGCGATTCTGGCGTGAGATGCCAGAGATTGGGATGTCTGAAATGATCATTCCCAATGGCGTTAAGGAAGAGTTCCTTAACGAAGGGGATTCGGCGGTTAATACCCCCGCCGTGAACGGAGAGACTGGTGAGTTACCTGTGGTAACTCCAGTGGTAGGGGTAGAGACCCCTGTGGTTAAGCGCGAGGCGCTTCCACGCGAAGAGACCCGTAGTTCGTCTCTTTTGCACGTCGGAAATGATTCCGACCACGCCGTTATAGGCGATACTGGTGAGTTACCTGTGGTAACTCCAGTGGTAGGGGTAGAGACCCCTGTGGTTAAGCGCGAGGCGCTTCCAAGCGAAGAGACCCGGAGTTCGTCTCTTTCGCACGTCGGAAATGATTCCGATTACGCCGTTATAGGTGATACCGGCGAGTCACCGGTGGTAGAGGTAGATACCTATGTGGATAGGCACGTGGCGCTTCCAGTAGATGGGGCAATTGACTCCCCCCATCTGGGTCTCGGGATGAGTCCCGAGGCCAGTAGTCAGCAGTCCTACAGGATGCTGAATAGTGTGACAGGTGTTGTCACAGAAGGCGTAAGCCTGGAACGGTTGCCTGGGGTAGGCGAACTGTTGTCGTTGGAGGAGATGTCCTTCAACGAGTTTGAGAATGCTGTAAAAGCAGGTGAACTCGTCGAGATCGTCGTGTTGCGTCCGGAAGAGGAGTTGAACTCCTCATCCACGATGGAAGAGTCAGCTTTGGTGCAAACCAAACAGGCATTAAATGCCCGAAGCGGCCTCAAGATCCTCGCGGATCCTGAGGACCCTTACCATTCCTTATTAAAGAAATTCGGAGATGTCATTAGTGACAACCCGCCGATGGGGTTACCACCGTATCGGGGAGTCCGACATGAAATTGATTTGGTTCCCAGAACCGAATACTGCGTCACTAGGCAGTGGCCTCTCCCCAAGGAACAATGCGACGTCATCGACGCATTCTTCAAGGGGAAAGAAGAGGCAGGGATGGTACGGGAGAGTAAGTCTCCCCACTCATCTCCCACTTTTTGTGTTCGTAAACCGAACGGAAAGTGGCGCATTGTGCATGCGTATAACAATCTGAACGCAGCTACTGTACCCATGAAGACTCCGATTCCTCGGAAGGATGTCCTCCAGAACAATATGGCGGGCTGTACTGTGTGTAGTGCCTTAGATCTGGTGGACGGGTATTATCATGTGCTCATGCGAGCGTCCGATATTCCGCTGATAGCGGTTAGCACGCCTAGTGGCATGCTGCGGGAGTGGCTTGTTATGCCACAAGGGCTTTCAAATGCACCATCGACTTTCAATCGCTTGGTGACTCAACTCTTCCGCCCTCATAGGAAGTACGCTCAGACGTACTTCGACGACATATTCGTCCACAGTCGTGCGGAAGGCGACTCGTCTGATGTTAAGAAGCATCTGATACACCTTCGAGCAGTGCTCGAATGTATGCGAGAGCATAAGTTATATGCAAACGCATCCAAATGTATTTTTGGTGCTAAGGAAATCCCTTTCCTCGGATGCTTCATCGGTAAGGATGGAGTGCGGGCGGATCCCGCGAAGGTGAAAGCCATTGTGGAGTGGCCTTTGCCTGTAAATCTTAGCGATTTACGGAAGTGGCTAGGATTAGCCAACTATCTCCACAAGTACAGCGAGAACTACGCTGAAATGGCGAAGCCATTGACCGACCTTCTTAAGAAGGATGTTGATTGGTGTTGGGAAACTGAACACAAAAACGCTTTTGAAGCGGTTAAGGGGAGCTTGTTAAAAGCTCCCGTTCTTGCTCTCCCAGATTCTGGAAACCTATTTAGCGTCGTCTGCGACGCCTCCGATTTCGCAATCGGATGTTCTTTGTTACAAGCAGACGATGCGGGACGGGAACACGTGATTGCGTTTGAGTCGAGGCAGCTTAAAGCTGCAGAACGGAATTATCCCGTTCATGATAAGAGCTACTTGCAATGAAGTATGCCCTTGTCAAGTTTAGGGTTCACCTACTAGGCTCAAAGCCGTTCGTGGTTTATACTGACCACGCGTCCTTACGGACAGCGACAAAGTCGCCTCATCTCTCGCAACGGATGGCCCGTTGGCTCTCCTTCTTTGCGGAGTACAACTTTGAGGTTAAGTATAAACCTGGCAAGCAGAACGTGCTTGCAGACGCGTTGTCGCGTCGTCCCGATTACGAGCTCGCTCACGCGACATTCGTCACCTCGTCTGTGGTGGATCTCATACGTCAGGCGTAAGAGAAAGACCCACAATGTACGGCTTATCAGCGCGTTGGGTGGAAAGGGACTTGGCTCGTCTGATCCAACCCTATCAAGTCGAGCTATAGCTTGTTTACACCGTTACAAGTACTGTGACGGTTTGTTATATTATAGCACGAGCGCGAGGACACTCCGCGGGTGGTTGTTCCTCATGATGAGGAAAAGAAGTATAAAGTCCTCTTTGAGGCACATGACGCCCCTACCGGGGGTCATTTAGGTCGGGATAAGACCTACAGCGCTTTAAGCGCTTTGTATTGGAGGCCCAATATGTATAAGTGGGTCGGTGAGTATATTCGCACCTGTGAAACGTGTCAGAGGGTCAAACCCTCTGCAGATTCAGCAGCGCCTTTGGCGACCTTACCCGTTCCTACGGAGTGTTGGAAATCCATTAGTATGGATTTTATCTTCGGTTTTCTGAAGGATAAGGCCGGGAACACCGGCATATTGGTCTTTGTAGACCGTTTGAGCAAGATGGCTCACCTGGCGGCGGTGTCAGAGTCCATAGATGGACAAGGAACAGTAAAAGTGTTCCTAGACCGTGTCTTTCGACAACATGGTCTACCCGATTCCGTTGTGTCGGATCGGGACAGTTCTGGGGAGCGTTGTTTAAGGTGCTAGGCACCAAGCTCCTCATGTCCACTGCGGATCATCCGCAGAAGGACGGTCAGACGGAACGCGTTAATCGCGTTGTGGAGGATATTCTCCGGAGTTTATGTCCGGATTCTCCAAAGAGTTGGAGTGAGATGCTTCCGATGGTTGAATTTGCTATCAACAATTCGGTGCATGCATCTACGGGGTTTACCCCGTTTTACGTGAACGGATTGGTGAATCCGAGGGTTCCGTTGACGCCACGTGTGCGTGGCCCAGGGCTTGAGGGGGGAGGATTCCCCGATGTCAGCCCTGTATCTGTGCGAAAGCACATCGATAAGTTGTTATCGACGCGCCTTAGTGTCTTACGGCACGTCTGCGATGCCATGGCGGAAAGCCAAGACAAGCAGAAGGAGCAAGCTGACCGAAAGGGGCGGCGTAACAAAAAGGTATACAGAGTAGGAGAAAGTTTTTTATTAAACGCTAAAAATCTTCCTACACATACAGTTTCAAATGTGTTGCGCAATAAACTGCGCCCCAGTTTTGTGGGCCCCTTTAAGGTGTTAGCCCGAAAGGGCTTGTCGTACACCTTAGACATCCCGAAGGCGATGCGTACGCATCCAACCTTTTATGTTGGTATGCTTAAGCCATACCAGGACCCGGAGGCGGGGCCCCTCCTGGGGGGGGGGGTGGAAAGGCGGATAGCCGTAAGGCACCGCAGGGCGAAGGAAGCCCGAAAGGGCTAAAATGCGACCACGAAGCTCCACTACGGTCGTCTCGAGAGAGGCAAGCCGCCTCTCGAAGCGATCAGTGGCATCCCGCTCATCGCGGATCCCCTCGTGGAGATCATGGATGCGAAGGCTGTGTCGATCACAGCGCGCGCGAATCTCACGTCACAATTGTGCGCCCTCCCCCTCCAATGCTCGATGCGGAGAGTACTCCACACTTTCATGTGGAGCGGCTGATGGCGCGGCGCCATCATCGTGGAGCGGCGCCATCATCGGGGTCAAACCCAGTATCTGGTGAAGTGGAAAGGTTATCCACACTCACAGAGTTCGTGGGAGTTCGAGACTCCCCTACGGCAGGATTGCCGCGACGTCGTTGACGCTTTTGAGCGGGAGAATCCCGCTGTAGGTCAACGACCAGAGGGGAATGAGAAGCCTCTTCACTCCCAATAAGTGGGAGTTGGCCGGAGGCAGATGTGGCGACCACGCTGTCTCCGGACACCAGGGTGGAGACAGGGGCGCTGGCGTAGCGCGTGCGATACGGAGCACGTAGTTGCTCCATCGCCTTAGCTTTGGCAAATGTAAGGCGCAACACCCTCTCCACCCAAATGTCTCGAC
This sequence comes from Peronosclerospora sorghi, assembly GCA_026184515.1. Classification (NCBI taxonomy): domain Eukaryota; phylum Oomycota; class Peronosporomycetes; order Peronosporales; family Peronosporaceae; genus Peronosclerospora; species Peronosclerospora sorghi. Next base: position 8,284,054 of record CM047586.1, on the reverse strand, counting down.
GGGAATAGCTGTTATGCACCTCATCGAAGCTGGGGAGAAGCTTCTCCCCATCCGCCCAAGCGCGGAACTTCTTCTCTGCATCATCGGCACTTTCTCCCGGAGAAAGAACGAAAGGAACCTCGCGGAGGTTCTCAACAGGGGCACCTTGTGCCTGCCTGTTTAAGCGCTCTCGGTACGAGACGCTAGTGAACTGCTTTTGTGTAAGCAGTTGTTGCCGGAGTTTCTCACGGCGTTCGCGTTGGTACGGCTGTTCAGCCGCGGGGCCAGGGGTATAGGACGCTAGACTAGTCCTTACCAAACGCCTGGCCCATTTTGGAAGGTCACGAGGACCATCGAAATTATAAGCCGCCCTTGACGGGCGTTTGGGGGCGCGCAACGCAGACCTTAGTGCCTGTGCGGCAAGCTGGGAGTCTTGAGCTGCGTCCAGCTCATTAGTGATGATCGCCTTTGGCGATTCGGATGTATCATCCGATACAGGCAGGGGTGCCGCACTGGTTAGTCCATTTTCCTATCGTGTGGGGAAGGGATTAGGCTGCCGACAACGCCGTTCGGCGCTGTCGGAGCGGCTCACCATTGGGGAGGTATCCCCAAAGGCATCCACGTCCGAGTTTTCGGAGTAGTCTACCTCTTCTAGATAAGACGCCATAGCACCACTAGAGGTGTACATATGGATGGCCAGGGGAACTGGCGTTGGAGTTCTCCAACAAAATTTTGATTATTGCGTAAGCAATAGTCTTGATGGGGGAGGATGTAACGGGGTTACATTCGGGTAACACTGAGTGTTGGTGTACATTGGTACACCACGGTTGAGGCCAGTATTGGCCGGGCTGAAAGGTTTCGAACCTTTGGTTATTTTAACCAATCAGGGCATGGGCCCTTGGGGTGGTGTGTCAGCCATCCACGTGTCAGTACACAGGTGTGTACACTACATTTTAGCTAGGTACGAATGAGGAATATTCTACTTGGTGTTACATATAGTTTATATTAGTTTAAATAATTACATATTAAATATATTCAGTTTGCTTTCCACTCCTTAGTACAGACGCACGACCTCGACCGGTCGTGCGTGTAGTGAGTTCCGTAGCGTAAGGGGATCCCTCCCCTTAGCTACACCCTTTGTAAGGGAGCCTTGCCGTTAAGGCACTAGTACAGGCTAGAGTAAACTAACCCGGTAATCTTGGCCCCGAGTAGTAGAGCTCTCTCCTACTAAGCCCTTAATAAGGGCGTATCGGTTAAGTAGCGGCGAACGCCGCTTAAAGGAAAGCCTTCCTCTGTGCGCTAGCCGCACCGTGCGTATACGCACCGGCTACACATGTCTTCACTTCGGTCATATAGGAATCTCTCCAATTCCGACGTATTCATGCCTATGTGTTTAGTCTTTTTTTTTGACATCCGACCTTACGAGCAAAGGTGGAGTCAATAATTGAGACTTCTTCTCCAGAGTCAAATAACATCGTCCCTTTTTCATTGTTAAACTTTCCACAAGCCTTCGCTTGTTTAAACCATTTGTCGGGAGCGTTTTTCCAGTATCCACGTAATTCACCAGGCAGCAGATCCAACCGCATAACGACCTTCGATCGGGAGTATTCATCAGTCGTAAGACTGTAAATCGGATGAATCCAATCGGCTGTCATTTCTGCTTTTATCTTATCGTTACTTTACGACATATGCATAGATGCTAAATGTAGATCGCTCGGCTCGAACCAGATTCAAACCTGTCGAGCAATCTAGTTGGAACATCGTTTCCACATCTGACGGCAACATCACTGCATGCTTACTCGGGACGTACCACTTGCTCATCTGGTTGAAAAACTCCTCCATCTTGCACTGTCCGGCTTCGTGAATTTTCCCACACGACTTGCATACAAAGAAACAGTGATCGATAGAGTGGCCGCGTCTCTCACACTTCTTACAGGTCATCTTCTTCCAGTAGCCTCGACCATCATTTTTAATCTACCCGCAATGTGTACACTTCTTTCGCGGGCGATCCGGGTCGGACTTGTTGCCGCCTCTTCCCTGCCGATCGGCGTGGATTAACACCGGTCGGCTTCTCGGCTCAGACTCCGTTACAAAAACATGTCGGTATTGCTCTTCGTCTGACTCCAGGCTGTACCGACCACTACTCTCCTCTTCTGATTCAGTGCTATAATCGGCCACGTTCGCTTTAATTGCTCGGTTCGATTTGGCCGTGGGCCTCTTCACTGGATCTTCTTGAGTCTTCGATCGATATCAGCTTGATCCGACGGCGACCTTCGACCTCATGCTGCGGGAGGACTGCAACATACGCAGTACTTGCTCCATATCTCCTACATCCTTGAGGCGCAGCAAGGTAAGCGGATAGGCCAGCTCTTGAACATCAAGAGTGCTGATGAAGTGGCCAACATGTTCCTTGGCGGCGCCGGTCGACGGAGTGGTCTCCTTGATCGGGATTCCTGCACGTATCGCGGCCACGTTCAGACCATGTAGGTATTCGATAAGCGTTTCATCGCCCCTTTTTCTTTATTCGATGTTATATTATGGCGGTAGAAAAGCCGGAGTTGCAATATTGCCCTTAAAATTCTATACATAATAGGTCCCAATCAGACCGGACCTCCTGACTTAGTTGTTGAATCCAGTTCGCAGCCGGTCCCTTTATAAAATCTCGGAAGATCAGGCATCGTTCTTTTTTCGGTGTCTGATCCCGGAGGAAGGAGGTCTTTGTTCGGCTGAACCACGATCGGGCTTGCTCTTCATCAACATCCTTTCCTTGTAAAATCCTTTAATTTCATGGTTGCAGCGTGGGATCGCCGCCGAATAAAAGTCAAAAGTCGTACTTGACGATTAGTTCGCCTTTCGCGCCTTGCGCGCCCTCCCTATGCCCGTATCATCTGATCCATAGTGATCGTCAAGGTCGACGATCAACTCCACGTCGAAATCGCTGCTACTTGTCGATCGGCAAGGGCGGGTCGGCTGTGACTTGCGCTTTGCTTTATAAACCGATACTTTATCTTTAACCACTTTTTCCACTGATGCGACCGACTCCATATCGACGTCCACGCAAATTCTGTCCTTTTGCCGGACGGTCGGCTTTGGGAAGGAGGGCGCTAAGGTGGTCGGCGCTGATCTTCAATGAAACGCCCTATCCTAGCATCAAACATGTCCTGCATGCTGTTTGGGGGGGTTCCCCCTCGACACCTGTGGGTGCCTCTGAGCTCACGATCGGCATGTCGCCCCATGCTGTCGCATGTCCTTTTTATGCTCCGTGTGGTTGTTATTGCAGCCCATGGCCATCCGTTTCACATCGACCTCCAACTCCGACGAGTCCTTAGAGGAAGGTGGCGACTCGTAAAGTGAAATGTTATCGAAAATAAAAGGTTCTACATGTAGTGCAGTTAGTTGAGGGGCTTCTAATGCAATTGCGGGAGTTGGGCAGCGGACCGCCCCCACTAACGGTACCAAATGGTCGTGTAAGGTTGACATCGCCAATTTTAGTTTCCATGTGTCAACTTCGAACAACTTTCTGACACCGTTGAGGCTGTACTTTCATCCCAACCTCAGCCAACATAGCCAGAAAGTTCTTTACCAATTTCAGCGGTCGATCCGAGGCGATCGGTTCGGTAGTAGGTCCATGAAAACGATCGGGAATTAAGGGGTTGACGATCTGCGTGATCTCATTCTCACGAATAAATCTCTTTAATTTGTAAATGTATTACATCCTGGTGAGATCTATGTCATTGACAATGTTAGGAGTGATCTAGTAGTGTAGGTTACATGTTTGAATACTTTACTAGTGAATTGCACGGCTGATCCAAGGCATCAGACTGGCTCAGTCCTTTGGTGTGGGGGACAACAACCGGGTGAGTGTGGTGGAGCGGCTGATCAAAGTTTGGGAAGATTGATCAGGCGGTACCACGGCACCCGGACTGCCGAATAACGAAGGGGGTTCCCCGGTTGTCCTTGACTGCTTGTGTTTCAGCTCAACTTGCGTACCCGACGTCTTGGGCATGGGTCGCTCTCCAGGTGGTGGTGATGTAAACACGACAATTCCTTGATGCAAGATTGGGGAAACTTGTAACGAAACGACCTATGTGCTGATCACGCGTAATCAGGTACAATCAAGCTTGAATCAGGTGTGATCAGGTTTGATCAGCAGTGATCAGGCTTGATCAGGATTGATCAGGCGCTAAAAGTCGATTATCAGGACCTCCGGCCTTTGATCAGGGGATGATCAGAGTCGGTGATCAATGTAGTCGATTTTGTACAAGCTGGCACGATCTGCGAGTTGTTGATCACAGAGCGCAGTTGCAGATCGATGATCTTGTGGTGATCAGTGGAGGGGTACTTGATCAAGCAGCGGAAATCTTCACCAACCGATCACGGAGCCGCTGGAGTCTTAATCAGCTAACAGAATCCCCTATCGAAATGTATTCTTAGCCTAGACCTACGAGGGGGGGGGCGATCAGCTATGGGCTGATCGACAGTTTCTACTAAAAATCCGCCTAGAGTTCCCATGGGGAGCTTATAGCAGCCGAAATTCTAGGGGCCAAACGTGGACCAATGGGGGAAGAGGTGAGAACAATCTCCCCAAAAAAACCTTTACAAAATAACCGCTGACACAGCGGGTGGAGTTGAGGGTGAGTTCCCCAGACCTTTACGTCTGCCGGTGGGCCAAAAAGTGCACTACGTGCTCCCGCCCGGGACGTAAAGGGTGCGTATGCAAAAGAGAGGGAGGCGCAAGGAGATCACGCCCCCCCCTCGGTGATCTTACCGATCGGACGCAAAAGGAGAACTTTATTAGCACTTATATCCCTAGATCTACCATTTCCCGAATTTCAGCCAATCAGACCGTCCATTCCAGCGTCCTCCGTCGACCAGTCGACCTGATTTATCCGTTGTTCGTCGGTGTTCGTCGGTGTTCGCTAGGTACCTGTACATAACCGTCCCTTCTCACGACGCCCCGTCTATGTCCCGTCCATGTATGCCGACAGTTGTGCCGACTGTTGTACTGACTGTTGTGTCAACAGTCGTACCGGCTATTGTACCAACTATCGTACCGACTAATATATCGCCTATTGTACCAACTATGATACTGACTACTGTACCAAGTATGGTACCGCAAAAATTTATAATATGCTTCGCCACATGAGTGTTCAACTTAAGTTGGGAGAGAGTGACGTCATACGATGACGTCATGTTCTAGAAGCTTCTAGAAGAATACAGGCTTAGACGTAGCAGTGAGCGAACTAAGGACGTTTAATATATTTACTTTTGCATTTTACCACTTCTGCAACAGTATCTTCGCCTCACAAGCTTTGCACTCTAAAAAAACCTTTTAGGTTATGAGAACAAAAACGTTCGATAAGGTCGACAAGTTCGACGGATCGGATCCAACTACCACTTGTGGTGCTTCAAGATGAAGATGCACGTACGGTCTCACGGACTGTGGGGACAAGTGTACGGGAGCGCGCCGCTAGACCTTGCGCTGATGTAGCAAGCGCATGCAGTGATCGTGCTCAGTTTGATGGATTCGCAAGTGCTGCACGTGATCGTAACGGTGACGGCAGCGGACGCTTGGGTTACGCTTCAGCGCCTCAACGAGTCGAAGGACATGGCGAGTCGTATGTGGCTGAAGGAGAATTTGTCGACGTTCCTAAGACGGATTGCTCGATGGAGAAGCATTTCGAGAAGCTCGAGGCTCTCGTTTTGCAGATGGGAGGCGCGGGATGCCGTCCGGAAAAAGACGACGTGTGCGCGACGCTGCTCCTCAGACTCCCCGCGTCGTTCGAAGGGTTGGTGCAGTCGTTCCGTATGAGTGTCAGCAAGTTCACGTACGGAGACGTGATGAGTCGCGTGCTGGCGGAAGACATCCGACAGAAGGAGCAAGGCCACATCAAGGAGGAGACCGCGATGCTGGCTAGAAGAGGAAGACAAGAAGGAAAGAAGAAGCCGTTTGACACGCGCGCGATCCAGTGTTACCAGTTCGGAAGCGCGGTCACTTCAAGCGCGACTGTCCGAACGCGAGTGACGACGCGTACGAGTCGGACGTGGCGTTCCATGACGACACGAGTAGGCCGTGAGTGGGTGGTCGACAGTGGAGCGTCGAACCACATGTGCGCGTCGCGAGATGCGTTCGTCGACTACCGTGTCGATCACAGCGGTCGCAAGGTATAGGTGGCCAAGTCTGGCATAATCCTGCGCGTGCTTGGCGTCGTAACGGTCGTACTGCGCCTAAATGTCGGTGCATCGACTGGGTCAGTGTGCGCTCGACTCGAGAACACGCTGCATGTGGAGAACTTGAGTCGCAACTTGTTCTCGATCCCAGCAATCTTGGCCAAGGAGATGCACGTCAGCATGACAACAACGGGTGCGAGATTTACATGAACGGCACAATTGTTGGAAGCGGCACGAAGAGAGGAAATCTCATTTACCTCGACGTTACGAGAAACGCCGAGTGTTACGTTGCTTCTGAGTCGAGTGATCTCTGGCACCGTCGGTTTGGCCACGCTTGAGCGACTCGGTTGCAAAGGTCCTGGCGAGCAATAACATCGCAGTCGGAGGCGTCAGCAACAAGGTGTGCGATGTGTGCGAGCTTTCAAAGCAAGTCCTCAAGTCGTAGCAGGTGCGCGACGAACGCGTCGACGTGTGATCGGACATCGTGTGCTCCGACGTGCTTGGACCAGTGACGCCTGCATCGAGATCGGGATGTACGTACGCAGTGACGTTCATCATGATGAAGACGCGTTTCGTCAAGGTGTACCCGATTGTGCGCAGGTCGGAGGTGTGGTGGATTCCAGTTTAAAATCGAACACCGAAGTGTCCGGAACTGAACCACCATCGCGCCCAGCCGACCAACTAACGGAAGGGGTACTCCGCGGACCTTCGCCTGGGTGACAATCGGGTGACCGATCGGCATTACAGGACGGCGGGTCCGATTTGTCTCGTTTCTCACCTTGTGTAACCATTGGTATGGGTGGATACACACTCGGTGGACCGTTGCTTGGTAGAGACTTTGGTGGGGATCGATATGGATGTACCACTTCTGGGGTACTGATCCAAAATTCCAACGAAAAGGTAATTCAAAATGGCCGATCGGCAAAAGGAGCGTAAATCTTCATTCCGAATGCAACTAAATCTGGCACTTGACCACCCGTGGCAGTGAGTAATCCAGCCAATAATATATCCTGGCACTTGATTGCAAGAGCAATGAGTAATCCAGCCAATGATAGTTTGTGGCACTTGACCGCAGATCGCGATGAGTAATCCAGCAATTCTTGGGACTTGATCGCAGCAGATCGCGATGAGTAACCCAGCCAAAATGATACGTCTCCTTTGAACGTGGCCGAACTTGATGGGGTGAGTGAACGTAGTGGGCGCCTCCCGTCGTGGTACTTCCTTTCGATCTCTGTCCTGGCCGGGCTTAATGAGAGAGAGGGACCCTGTTAACCCTCTGCTCCCAATGACTCCGATCGGAGCGGCGACTTTGGCAACCCATTGTAATACGAACACTATATTATATAGCCAATTAAAATCCAATATGTAAAGTATATGTAAACCGTGTGCCTTACCTCAAATCTGCGTACAAAACATTCCAAGCACACGATTGGCCCAAAATAATCCGTCCTTTCAGCCAACGCCATCGATCTGCCTTGACAACTGGTACAAACCGGTCACTAATTTTCACTTGCACTTCACCACAGAGGTGATCGCAACGTTCATCAAGTCCCGGCAGTACATGAAGACACAAGCGGACGTCAGTGTGCGTAAGATCCGCTGTGACAACGGCGGAGAGTACACGTCCAGCGACATGAAAACGTACCGTGCGTCGAAGAACATTAAGCAGGAGTTCACGATCCCGCATAACCCGCAGCAGAACGACATGGCCGAACGCGCGAACCGGACGCTGGTCGAGATGGATCGATGCATGCTGAAGGACAGCAGCTTGGAGAAGACGTTCTGGGAGGAGGCTCTTTTTACTGCAGAGCTCGTTCGCAACACGATCAGCACGTCGACAAGTCCTCACACGACACCATACTAAGAGACATTCAAACGTAAGTTCGAGTACAGCAGTCTCCGCGTGTTTGGCATAGAGTGCTTTGCGCACGTACCAAAGGCGAATCGATCGAAGTTCGACGACAGTGGTATTCGGTGCCGGATGCTCGGGTACCTCAAGAACCAGAAGGGGTATCGACTGCTGAATGTGTCGACGATCCAGAACATGCACTCGCGCAGCGTCACATTCGATGAGCCTGTGCATGAGCAGTCGAAGACGCGAGATGTCGAAGTGAACGGCTCAGTCGGCAGCGTGACCGACTCGGCGGGTAACGATACTGCAATCCCAGTCGGTCTCACGACAGACTCGGTCGGGATGAGGCTTAACGCCGGTCGTGTGCGCGCGTCGAGCGAGATGGCAAGTCAGCAGCAGCTCATGCATCTCGGGCATTCACTCGAGCGTCAGTTGCAAGTGTACGCGCCGCAAGAAACGCAAGTGGTGTCGCAGTCACCAGTACCTCAACCAAATGGTTGCACCGACATCGTGATGACCTCACCACTACCTCAACCAGATGGTTGCACCGACATCGTGATGACCTCACCACTACCTCAACCAGATGGTTGCACCGACATCGTGATGACCGATCTGGTAGAGAGCATGTCGCCACGGATGACTGGCCGACTGATGATTACCAGCAGACCATCTGGTACTCCGGATCGAAACGGTGTGAATCAGCGGCGTGTGCGACCCGCGCGGAAGAAGCGTGGCGTGGTGCGGTACGAAGAAGAGTTCAACGGGATGCGCCGCGGCGAGTTCAACAAAGACGACTTTGAAGATGAGCACTACGGACTGCACTGATACTCGACTTTGCTCAACGACGATAAGAAGGCGACGTACGCTGGCATCATGGAGTCGGAAGTTAAGAGCCAGTGGAAGACCGCGATGGATACGTAGATGCAGTCGCTGACTCAGCATCAGGTGTGGGACTTTGTCAACCTGCCACCAGGCAAGGAGGTGATCGGCAGCAGATGGCTGTTCAAGGTCAATCTCAACGCAGTCGGAAGCGTGAACAAGTTCAAGGTCAATCTCAACGCAGTCGGAAGCGTGAACAAGTTCAAGGCGCGTCTGGTCGCTCAAGGCTTTACGCAGCAGCTCGGCGTCGACTTCTACGAGACGTTTGCGCCTATTGAAAAGCAAGCAATTGTGCGAACCGTTTTGTCGATCGCAGCTGGCGAAGATTTGGAAGCTGAGAAAGTCGACGTCGATACAGCGTTCCTGTTTGCACCAATCGACGATGAGCTCTACATCAAGCAGCCAGACGTCTATGAAGATTCGAAGCACCCGCACAGAGTATGTCGACTGCTCAATCGTCTCTACGGCACGAAGCAGGCGGCGCGTCAGTGGAACAAGACGCTCAACGACTTCTTCTGTGGTCAAGACTTCGTGCTTTCCGGCGCAGATCCATGTCTGTACACGCGTATCACCAGCGAAGAGTACGCTGCGGTCGTCGTGTACGTTGACGACATGATCATCGTGAGCAAGACCAAGGAAGGCGTGCGCAAGGTCGTTCAAGTGCTCAAGACCGCTTCCAGCATCAAAGAGCTCGGCGAGCCACGTTTCATCCTCGGCATCGAAGTGACACGTGACCGAACCAAGTGAGCGATCACACTGTCACAGCGCGGATACATCCTGCAGCTTGCAGAGCGATTCCGGATGACCGAGGCGAATCCCATGTACCTGCCGGACGATGCGAACTCACGTTTGAAAGCTGCTGAAGACACTGGGTGCATTGCCAACGTCCCGTACCGAGAATTCGTCGGCTGCCTTATGTACGTCGTTACGTGTACAAGACCAGACGTTGCGAACGCAGTCGGCGATGTGTCCAAGTACTGTGAGCAGCACACAAGCGATCATTGGTCGGAGGCGAAGCGCATCCTGAAGTACCTGGTGACAACTCAATACATCGCGCTGGTGTACGATGGACGGCGTCCGAGCAAACTAATCGGCTACGCAGATGCGAGTTGGGCCTCGGATGAAGACACTCGACGCTCTACGACTGGCTTCGTGTTCATCCTGAATGATGCAGCGATCTCGTGGCAATCGCAACGACAGCCGACGGTCGCTGGTTCAAGCACTGAAGTAAATTACATGAGTCTGTACTCGGCGACTCAAGAGATGATGTGGCTTCGACGTCTGCTCAAGGACTTGCACGCGCTCGACGACCGACCAACGACGGTGTATCAAAACAGCCAAGGAGCGATCGCGCTGGCGCGCAACCCAGTGTACAACTCGTGTAACAAGCACGTCGACACCAAGGATCACTTCTCCCGTGAGCGAGTTGAAGCGGACGATCTCCGCGTCGAATACACTCCGACTGCAGACATGGTCGCAGACGCGTTGACGAATAGTGTGTCGCGTCCGAAACTCGAGCAGTTCCAAGACGAGGTCGGCCTTAATCTCCTCAATCATGTATCGATCAAGGGAGGGTGTTAGGAGTGATCAAGTACGCGATTGGATGTGTAGGTTACATGTTTGCATACTTTACTAGTGAATTGCACGGCTTACCCAGGCATCAGATTGGATCAGTCATTTGGTGTGGGGGACACCAACCGAGTGAGTGTTCAACATAAGTTGGGAGAGATTGACGTCATACGATGACGTCAATCTCTCCCGGGATTAGACGTAGCAGTGAGCCAACTAAGGACCTTTAATATATTTACTTTTGCATTTGACCACTTCTGCAACAGTATCTTCGCCTCACAAGCTTTGCACTCTAAAATAAGTCTTTCAGACAACCCCATCATCGATCGGCGACTTTTCTTCCGAGTCGTCTTCGTCCAAGAGCATCGTGAGCCACTCTTTAGGCTTTTCCACAGATAATTTGGGCTGATTATCCTGATCAGCCCTACAGTCTTCCCCACTTTTTTATGAACTTTAGTATCGAAATGTATAGGATCAGGAACAAAGTCCCGATCCTTTCCGTAACTATAGCAAGACTTGATATAGTCCCGATCGGCTCCGGTAGGAGCCGTATGGGGAGGAAAAACTTTATTAATTTCGACCTGGTCCTCCACCTTACCAGATCGAACATAGAGCCCAACCAAAACGAGAGATCAATTATCCAATCGAGAACAAAAAACGTATCCAAAAGCTCGAGGTTTCCACAAACGAGATCTCCACGTATACGTTTCCAATTGATATAAATAACACGTTCCAAACGTGTGCGATATGAAGTGAGTGATGAGCCAAGTACGCGTTCCTGTCGCGGGCCAAGTGAGTCTGTAACGCGTCCCGAACGGGCAAGTTGAGCTGAAGGGGACCCTGTTAACCCTCCGCTCTCAAACACTCCGCGGCAGGCGGGGGCGTTTTATGCGTAAGTAGTAACTTGAAACCAAGAAAACACAAACTGTAATTATCCATTAAAAAACCTAATATGTAAACTACATGAAACATCGTGTGACTTACCTAGAACTGCATACTTGATATTTTTAACACACGATTGGCTCAAAAGCCCTTTCCCTTTTAACCAAACCGATCGCTCCAAACCTATCGGCGATATACCGATATAAACTGACCGTACAATTTCTTCTTCGCCTCACCACAGAAGGTTGTGCAGCAGTTGAACGGAATCATGAAGATACGTCGATGTTTGTTGCAAGTAGGCTTTATTTTAAGTGAATCCATTTAATGATACCTTGTGTAATGGATACAGCATTCGATACTATCGAGCGAATACTTTTTAGGCTTGTGGATCTTAGGAAGTCCGAAGAACCAATTAATCACCTTGTGAAGCCACAATAATCTTGGTAGTTGACCAATCGAGCAATGGGGTGTGTCGGTTAGTCATTGTATTAAAGAATAGCCAAACACGAAATTGAAGTAACCCTAACACTGATTTGTGGAGCGTTATATTGTTTATACGTGCTGAGATCCAGAAGATGACCAAGACACAAGTCGATATACTGCGTACGTGTCATGACAGCTGGTCTAAGGTTCTTATCAATTAAGAACTTGGAGATCAGGTCGGAATCAAACTCTCTTGAGTATATCTCTGTGAAGTTGGGTACTCTTGATGGTATCCTGATGCAGTGCGGAGCTTGGATTCTATTTGGTCCATGATTTACTCAATGACAGGCCTGCTATGTGGTGATTGTTCGTACACGATGAATGTGATCCTCGAATACGTCCTTTATCGTTTTTGTGAAAAATGTTTAAAAAGAACACCCTTGGTGATTGTTGTAGGAGTTCGTCTTGGTTAATATCTCGATGGGTTGGACAATAGCGTCTCAGCGCTGGTGGAAGTGGTACGTCGTCCGATGAAATTATGAAAGGCTAGGTTGTTAATTTTACTGTCGAACTTATGTGCTGGTCGCACCGAGAACAGTAATATTGCATTGTGGAAGGTCTAAGCAGTCAAACCGAAGTGGAACTCTTCGGATAGGTGCGGTGGGATGGTTTTCGTGGTTTCTTTTGTTGGTAGGTCGGGTTGGAGGGCTTGGTGGTTCTTGTTCCGTTCGGGTTGGCTTGTCGTGTCGAAGCTTTAATGAAGGAGTGTTTCTTCCGTTGGTATGTGCACCCACTCTTCCCCTTACGTTGGTTGACTGGATTAGCGATTGGGGAGCTGTTTGGCACCAGCCGATGCTCCGATTTAACTGGCGCGGAGTTAAAAGCAGCACGAAGTTGGTTCACCTCGATACAGTCTCCTTGGGTTTATTATTTAGTGTTTATTCTTTATATTTTAGTATTTAGCGTTTATTCATTAGGGTTTAGGATTTAGTGTTTAAATCTTAGAGTCTAGTCTGTGTCTCTAAAGACTGAGACTTGACGCGACAAAAACGGGTATATGGGGTTGTCCAAAAGGTCACGAGGTCGGGATCTCCTGTGGTCCTTTTGCTTGGGCTTCTTCAGTGGACAGAAAATTGAGAACTGATCATCCGGCTGAAGCTAGTCGGCTACTGCTGTAGCCGGAGCGTAAACGCACGGTGCGGCTAGCGCACAGAGGAAGACTTTCCTTAAGCGGCGATACGCCGCTACTTAGCTGATACGCCCTGATATAAGGGCTTAGTGTGAGATTGCTCTCTCACTCGGGGCCAAGATTCCCTGTGTTTACGGTTAGCGTACGCTAGCCCCTTAGTACAAGGCTTCCCTTAGTAGGGAGTAGCTAGGGGAGGTTCTCCCCTGCTACGACACTCACTGCACGCTCGACCGTTCCGGGTCGTGCGTCTAGAAGGATATATTATAGGTTGTAAAATGATTTATTATTTAATATAAAATTAGTCTAACTTAATAAACTAATGTAAACTATATGTAATACTAGGTATATTTTACTTAATCCGTACCTAGCCGAAAATGTAATGTACACCACCTGTGTACAAACACATGGCAGACTGCCACGCCTTCACCAAGGGCTCCCGCCCTGATTGGTTAAAACAACCAATAGGTCCGAACCTTTCGGACCGGTCAATACTTGACCTTAACCGTTGTGTATTTACGCACACCAACGTAACTAAATGTAACCCCGTTACATCCTCCCCCATCAAGACTATTGCCACGAAATAATCGATTATAGTTCGAGACCCCAACTGCCAGAACTCTGGCCTCGAATGAGCACCTCTAGAGGTGGCGATCATTCTCCCCGAGAAGGGGATGTCAGCTACTCCGACTCCGATATATCGGAGGAGGGGGCTCTTGGGGATAGCTCCCCTAAGGACGACCGCTATGACGACGCCGAACGGCGATGTCGGCAGCCTAATCCTTTCCCAATACGTGGGGAAAATGCGCTAACTCGCGCGCCGCCATTGCCAACTTCAGATGGCATATCCGAGTCGCCGAAGGAGACCATCATGACCAATGAATTGGACGCGGCTAAGGAGTCTTATCTTGCCACACAGGCACTAGGTGCTTCATTACACGACCATAAATGCCCCTCACGAGCGGTATATCGTTTTGAGGGCCCTCGTGATCTCCAAAAGTGGGCTAAGAATGCGGTAAAGAGGGGTTTAGGCTTCTATACCCCTGGCCCGGCGGCTGAACAGCCGCATCAAATAGAACGCCGGGAGAAACTCCGGGAAGAACTGTTCACGAAGAATCAGTTCACTGCCGCCTTATACCGAAAGTGAATCAGAAAACAGGCGCAGGGTGTCTTTGTTGAGAACCTCCGCGAGGTTCCCTTCGTTCTCCTACAAGGAGACGATGCCGATGAGGCAGCGTGTAAGTTCCGCGCTTGGTCGGAAGGGGAGAAACGTCTCCCTGACTTTACAGAGCTGTACAACAGCTATACCGAACGTGACGTTCGGGTGGAGAGGGCATTGCGCTTGGCGTTTGCCAAAGCCAAAGCGATGGGTAAATTACCTGCCACTTATCGCACGCGCTTTGCCAACGCCTGTGCCCTCAATGTGGTGCCGGATAGCAATGAAATCCCCGCATCTGCTTCCGGCGAACTCCCAACTACTGGGAGTGAAGGGGGTTCTTCCGCCCCTTTTGTCGTCGACTCGCAGCGGGATTCTCCCGCTCGAAAGCGTCAACGACGTCTCGGCAGTCCTGCCACAGGGGAGTATCGGACTCCCACGAGCTCCGTGAATGTGGGTAAACCTTCCACTTCACTTGATACTGGGTTTCACCCCGATGATGGCGTCGCGCCATCCGACGCTCCCCATGGTAATGTGGAATTCCTTCCGAATCGAGAACTGGAGGAGGTGGTCGCAAAATTGCGACGTGAGTTTCACGAGCGCTGTGATCAACACAGCCGTCGCATCCTGGCGTCCTGGCAAAATTGCGACGTGAGTTTCACGAGAGCTGTGATCAACACAGCCGTCGCATCCTGGCGTCCTGGCAAAATTGCGACGTGAGTTTCACGAGCGCTGTGATCGACACAGCCGTCGCATCCTGAGGGAAGATTTGAAGCTTCCGTTGCGGAGATTCGTGGTTGCATTTCGACCCTGTCGGAGATGTTACTCCGCCCTGCCGTGCATTACGGCTATCCGACTTCCCATCCTCCTCCAAGAGGGGACCCGCCTCCTGGTCCTGGTATGGATTAAGCATACCCAAATAGAAGGTTGGATGCGTAAGCATGGCATTCGGAATATCCAAGGTATACGCCAGGCCCTTTCGGGCTAGCACCTTGAAAGGCCCCACAAACCTGGAGCGCAGTTTGTTTCTTAACACATTCGAAACTGCATGTGTAGGAAGATTTTTAGCGTTTCATAAAACACTTTCTCCTACTTTATACGCCTTTTTGTTACGCCGACCCTTGTGGTCGGCCTGTTCCTTTTGATTGTCTTGGCTTTCCGCCATGGAGTCGCAAACGTGTCGTAAGATACTAAGGCGCGTCGATAAAAACTTATTGATGTGCTTTCGCACAGATACGGGGCTGACATCGGGGAATCCTCCCCCCTCAAGCCCTGGTCCACACACACGTGGCGTAAACGGAACCCTCGGATTCACTAATCCGTTCAATTAAAACGGGGTAAACTCCTTAGATGCATGAAACCAATTGTTTATGGCAAATCCGGCCATAGGAAGCATCTCACTCCAACTCTTTGAAGAATCCGGACATAAACTCCGGAGCATGTCCTCTACTACGCGATTAACTCGTTCCGTTTGTCCGTCCGTCTGTGGATGCTCCGCACTGGAGATGAGGAGCTTGGTGCCCAGCAACTTAAACAGCGCCCCCCAAAACTGTCCCGTAAAACGGGGACCCCTATCCGATATAAGGGAATCCGGTAGACCATGTTGTCGAAAGACACGGTCTAGGAACACTTTTACTGTTCCTTGTCCATCTATGGACTCTGACACCGCCGCCAGGTGATCCATCTTGCTCAAACGGTCTACAAAGACCAAAATGCCATGGTTACCGGCCTTATCTTTCGGAAAATCGAAGATAAAATCCATACTAATGGATTTCCAACACTCCGTAGGAACGGGTAAGCTCGCCAAAGGCGCTGCTGAATCTGCAGAGGGTTTGACCCTCTGACACGTTTCACAGGTGCGAATATACGCACCGACCCACTTATACATATTGGGCCTCCAATACAAAGCGCTTAAAGCGCTGTAGGTCTTATCCCGACCTAAATGACCCCCGGTAGGGGCGTCATGTGCCTCAAAGAGGACTTTATACTTCTGTTCCTCATCATGAGGAACAACCACCCGCGGAGTGTCCTCCGCGCTAGTGCTATAATATAGCAAACCGTCACAGTACTTGTAACGGTGTAAACGAGCTATAGCTCGACTTGACAGGGTTGGATCAGACGAGCCAAGTCCCTTTCCACCCAACGCGCTGATAAGCCGTACATTGTGGGTCTTTCTCATACGCCTGACGTATGCGATCCACAACAGACGAGGTGACGAATGTCGCGTGAGCGAGCTCGTAATCGGGACGACGCGACAACGCGTCTGCAAGCACGTTCTGCTTGCCAGGTTTATACTTAACCTCAAAGTTGTACTCCGCAAAGAAGGAGAGCCAACGGGCCATCCGTTGCGAGAGATGAGGCGACTTTGTCGCTGTCCGTAAGGACTCGTGTTCAGTATAAACCACGAACGGCTTTGAGCCGAGTAGGTGAACCCTAAATTTGACAAGGGCATACTTCATAGCAAGTAGCTCCTTATCATGAACGGGATAATTCCGTTCTGCAGCTTTAAGCTGCCTCGACTCAAACGCAATCACGTGTTCCCGTCCCGCATCGTCTGCTTGTAACAAAGCACATCCGATTTCGAAATCGGAGGCGTCGCAGACGACGCTAAATAGGTTCCCAGAATCTGGGAGAGCAAGAACGGGGGATTTCAACAAGCTCCCCTAAACCGCTTCAAAAGCGTTTTGGTGTTCAGTTTCCCAACACCAATCAATATCCTTCTTAAGAAGGTCGGTCAATGGCTTCGCCATTTCAGCGTAGTTCTCGCTGTACTTGTGGAGATAGTTGGCTAGTACTAGCCACTTCCGTAAATCTCTAAGATTTACAGGCGAAGGCCACTCCATAATGGCTTTCACCTTCGCGGGATCCGCCCGCACTCCATCCTTACCGATGAAGCATCCGAGGAAAGGAATTTCCTCAGCACCAAAGATACACTTGGATGCGTTTGCATATAACTTATGCTCTCGCATACATTCAAGCACTGCTCGAAGGTGTATCAGATGCGTCTTAACATCAGACGAGTCGCCTTCCGCACGACTATGGACGAATATGTCGTCGAAGTACGTCTGAGCGTACTTACTATGAGGGCGGAAGAGTTGAGTCACCAAGCGATTGAAAGTCGCTGGTGCATTTGAAAGCCCTTGTGGCATAACAAGCCACTCCCATAGCATGCCACTAGGCGTTCTAACCGCTGTCAGCGAAATATAGGACGCTCGCATGAGCACCTGATAATACCCGTCAACCAGATCTAAGGCACTGTACACAGTACAGCCCGCCATATTGTTCTGGAGGACATCCTTCCGAGGAATCGGAGTCTGCATGGGTACAGTAGCTGCATTCAGCTTGTTTTACGCATGCACAATTCGCCACTTTCCGTTCGGTTTACGAACACAAAAAGTGGGAGATGAGTGGGGATACTTGCTCTCCCGTACCATTCCTGCCTCTTATTTCCCCTTAAAGAATGCGTCGATGACGTCTCATTGCTCCTTGGGGAGAGGCCACTGCCTATTGACGCAGTATTTGGTTCCAGTAACCAAGTCAATTTCATGTCGGACTCCCCGATACGGTGGTAACCCCATCGGCGGGTTGTCACTAATGACATCTCCGAATTTCTTTAATAAGGAATGGTAAGGGTCCTCAGGATCCGCGAGGATCTTGAGGCCGCTTCGGGCATTTAATGCCTGTTTGGTTTGCACCAAAGCTGACTCTTCCATCGTGGATGAGGAGTTCAACTCCTCTTCCGGACGCAACACGACGATCTCGACGAGTTCACCTGCTTTTACAGCATTCTCAAACTCGTTGAAGGACATCTCCTCCAACGACAACAGTTCGCCTACCCCAGGCAACCGTTCTAGGCTAACGCCTTCTGTGGCAACACCTGTCACACTATTCAGCATCCGATAGGACTGCTGACTACTGGCCTCGGAACTATTCCCGCGACCCAGATGGGGGGAGTCAATTGCCCCATCTATTGGAAGCGCATCGCGCCTATCCACAGAGGTCTTTACCTCTACCACCGGTGACTCGGCGGTATCACCTAATAAGGCGTGGTCGGAATCAATTCCGACGTGCGGAAGAGACGAACTACGAGTCTCTCCGCTTGGAAGCGCCTCGCGCTTAACCACAGGGGCCTTTTCTATCCCTTGGCACCTCAAGCTCTAGTTGACCATTCTCTGTGGTTAAATTCTTCTTAAAACTGCCATTACGAGCGTTTTCTGAAGCTTTTGGTTCATAGCCTATCTTCCTCACTGAAACAGATAAAAATATAATCTTAAATCAAGTAAAGGCAACTCATGAGAGAGTAGGGCAAAATGGACCCATACCACTAGAGTCGCAACTTTCTCGCCGAACACGGCGTGGTCGGGAACCCCGACCTGTAGAAGAGACAAAACTTGTGTCTCTTCTCTAGGAAGCACCTCGCGCTTAACCTCAGAGGAATCCACCTCTACCACCGGTGACTCACCAGTCTCGCCTATATCGGCGTGGGGATTAACCGCCGAATCTCCCTCGTCAAGGAACACTTATTTGACCTCATTGGGACTGATCATCTCAGACATCCCAATCTCTGGCATCTCTCGCCAGAATCGCTTTTGCGATCGAGCAAAGGTGGGTTCATGACTCGCCAATGCTTCACCCGACCGCGGGTGCGTTGAGCCAATGGACTTAGAATTCCAGTCTATCCATGGATCGTGGAGTTCCAGCCACTTCATGCCCAGAATGAGGTCATACCTCGAGTCCAAATGCAGGACTAGGCAACGTTCTAAGCTGTCGAAGTCTGCAAACTTCAGCTTAAGGTCAATTGAGACCTTGGGTACAGAAACCTGTACGCCCGTCGCAAGACGGACCGTGACAACGTCACGAGAACGTGCGTCCAAGGCCTCGGCATACAGCCGACTCTTCTCCACAGAAGCCCGTCTTACATAAATGTCAGACGCTCTAGAGTCTATCAAGACTCTCCAAAGCTTATCGAAGTCTTTCACGTCCGCAAGGACTACCAGCAAACCTGGCTGGTACACCAACTCGGTGCTAGAAAGCACCGTTTCCCTCGGGGCTTTGTGATGTCGACCCCTACCCTGGGGTTTAACAGCACTGAGGGATCCCCCAGTAGGGCGCCCGCACCTACTGGGAGCCATCGTTTCCCGATAGCTTGGGCGGGGGCTTTTTACCCTCCCTCGGCCCCTTATAGCGAGTGTCTCGCTGTGGAATTTTCGGACATCTGTTCCGCAGATGATCCGCACTTCCACACAGGAAGCATCTTAGCGGCACATGCCGCTGCAACATTTCAAGAAGCTCCGCTGCGAAGCTCTGCGAGAAGGATTCAGAGTGACTCTTAGCGGAAGGTTTCTGTGGTGGGGTCAAGTTCAAAATCGAACACAGTTGTGTCGAGAACCTGACCACCATCGTGCCCAGGCTTCCAACTTACGGGACGGGGGGGGGGTACCCCGCGGACCTTCGCTTGCGATTCGATCTGATCATCCGCTTCTGGCAGACGACCGATCATCAACAGAAGACGCCTGGTCCGATTCATCTTGCGTTGACATCTCACCTTGTGTACCCGATGGAATGGGCTAGTTCAACACTCGGTGGATCGTGTCGCTGGTTGACTTGGGTCTGATAGTATGCAGACCGTACTGGGGGGGTGTACCCTGGGTGTAGCCGGTGCGTATAAGCACGGTGCGTCTAGAGCACAGAGGAAGGCTTTCCTTAAAGCGGCGTTCGCCGCTACTTAGCCGATACGCCCTTATTAAGGGCTTAGTAGGAGAGAGCTCTCCTACTCGGGGCCAAGATTCCCACTTTAGTTTACTCTAGCCTGTACTAGTGCCTTAACGGCAAGGCTCCCTTACAAAGGGTGTAGCTAAGGGGAGGGCTCCCCTTACGCTACGGCACTCACTACACGCACGACCGGTCGAGGTCGTGCGTCTGTACTACGGAGTGGAAAGCAAACTGAATATATATTTAATATGTAATTATTTAAACTAATATAAACTATATGTAACACTAAGTAGAATATTACTAATTCGTACCTAGCAAAATGTAGTGTACACACATGTGTACTGACACGTGGATGGCTGACACCACCACACCAAGGGCCCCTGCCCGGATTGGTTAAAATAACCAAAGGTTCGAAACCTTTAAGCCCGGCCAATACTGGCCTCAACCGTGGTGTACCAATGTACACCAAGACTCAGTGTTACCCGAATGTAACCCCATTACACTGGGCGGAACTCTTCACCCTGGGTACTTGTGGACCGGTTACACTTGAAATATGTATAGTCCAATGGGTCGACCGTCCAATCGATCTAGACCCGACCAATACGAGATAATAGAGGGCAGACCACTCAACTGGTCTAGCCCCTGACCAATATGAGAGAAGACCAAAGCCGGTCTAAACTCCAACCAATGTTATAATAAACCAATATGTCCACGTAAAAATCCAATATGCTCGTGAATTCCACAAACGATATCTCCACGTAAAGACCAATCCACTTTGTAGTACGTTCCAAACGTACGTGACTTAAACTTGAGAGAAGTCAGCTAATGGATACTCCTGTCGAAGGACTTCCGGCGGGCCAAATGCGTCTGCGACGCGCCCCGGTCGGGTATAATGGGCAGGAGGGGATTACTCGACCCTCTTCCCCCAAACACTCCGCGACGTGCGAAGGCGACTTAGAAAACAAAACTTTTCGAGAGTCTCTTAGGACCTCTTAGCCACTTTTCCAATCCAAGACCAATTTACTTCTTTTCCACTAACCTTACAGTCCCAATATGTACCAAACACTAAAATATGTAAAATCCACACAATGCCATGTGACTTACCAAAATCCGTGTGCTTGACACTCCTTGCACATGATAGGCTTAAAAGCCTCCCTTGTTTCCACCAACCCGGTCGCTGACCAGCTGATCGGCACGCCGTTGACAGAAGGTGACCAAAATTTTGCCTTCGCTTCGCCACAGCCGCCCCTGAGTCTGGTCGCAGCCGCGCAACGGTAGCTACCCGATCTCACCACGAGTTAACCCTTTCGACAGCAGTTGACCTCCTTGACCTTCACGGCAACCAACATTCCACCAATGGACAGGTCTTCAGCCCCGCCTTCACCAGGTATGCGCCCCTTGTACGTCTGATCTCCTTGTAACTTCTCTGGATGCTTGATCCTGCAGGTGCCCTGTGCGCCCAGTCACCACACATCGATTTCCTTAGCCGATCGACCCGATCTGACAGCTCTTGCAGCACCCCAGGTTCCGACAGACCGGATGGGGATCAGATCGGGTCTGATCAGCTTCGAAAGACCATCTGCGTCCTTCAGTCGGAGCTGGCCACCAAGAATGCATCGTTCCTGCAGCTGCGGAAGGATGTCGACACCTTGATTTCTTTGGCTGCGCAGTTGAAAGATGTTCTCGCCGAGAACGCACATCTCCGGGCCCAGCTTGCCCAACAAGCAGCGCGAGGTAAGTCGATCGATCCGATTTTCACCTTGGAACTGCCCTAATCTCTCTTCGTATGCAGATCGATTGCCCACTGACATCGCTCAAGCGGTTGACGCCTTGCTTGCGGCTGCTCGACAGTCGCGTGACCACTGCGATCAGCTCCGCCCCATATTGGACGGGCTGATCGGCGCTCGGCATGATCTGTCTTGCCTACTGGTCACACCTCCGGGAACAGCTCGCGCTGGTCACCCGGCAGAGGTTGGAGTATCAGTCCGACCGGACCCTACTATGTACCCAACATGGTGAACTAGAGCGGCAGATCAGCGAGCTACAGGTCGTGGTCAAGGGTCAGGTCGATAAGGTCTGGTATTTCCAGAGCCAATCGGACACGTGGACCCAGGAGTCAGACCGCCGTTGGGCTGCCGTAGAGCAGTGCCATAAACAGCTGACCGACTTGCTGTACCGGCGTCCGGCTATTAGCTCCAGCGCGGACCGGTCTGCACCGGCCGTTCTGGTCGACCTACACCAGGGTCGGGAACACAAGGTGAGATGGACACTAAACAATCGGACCAAGTGGGTTCTGATGACGACCGGTCGTCTGCTTGCAGCAAACGATCGGACCAGATCTCGAGTGGTGGTCCGCGGAGTACCCCCTCCGAAAGTTGGAAGGCTGGGCGCGATGGTGGTAGTCAGGTTATCGATGCTAATGTTTTCGATTTCGAACTTGACTCCACCACAATGGTGCGCGTGCCGTATCACTTGGTGATCGTGGATATCACCGTGCTGATATTCCATAAAAAAATTGGATTCGACGATTTAAATGATTTGAATATGGAGTCGTTTTGGAGAGGACGTAAGGAAAGGCTATCGCCTTACGTTCTCGTTGTTGATAAAGATGGCGATGTCCGATCTGGCCTGGCGGAGGACCAGATCGGGATTAATAAGTTTTTTCCTCCCCAAAAGGCTCCCACTGGAGCCGATCGGGACTATATCAGGTCTTGCCATAGTTCCGGAAAGGATCAGGACCAAGGTCCTGATCCTATGTGTATGAATGAAAAATTGATGGAAAACTAAAAGATGAAAATTACTTGGAGGATGACTGGACCGACCCGGTCTACCTCCCTAAAGTCCCCAAGGTACCCAAGGTGCCCAGAAAAGGGCTGGGAATGCCACCCGACGAAGAAGACTTCGAAGAAAAGTCGAAGGCCGGGGATGAGGCTATCACCGAACAAGACCTGGACAAGATGTATTATGGTTTTGAATTGAAGCGATTTGTTCGCCAAAAACAGGTCTTTCGGGTGTTGGACCTCCATATCCCCGACCATCTTCTCGGTCCCACTACCGAGCCGATCCAGAGTAATCGACCATTACTGCTCGTCAAGAATTTGGTGGCGATGTTGGCGGAGGTTGGCATTAAAATGCAGAACCCCGCCGGTGTCAATAAATTGTTTGAATTTAATGCTTGGAGACTGGAGGCGTCGATGTCGGACCTCCACGACCGTTTGGTGCCACTGGTGGGGGCGGTTCGCCGCCCAACTCCCACCACGGCAATGAAGGTCGCCGAAGCCTCCCCAGAGCTTGTTGACATTGGTTCTGATGATGAATCGATCTACCAGTCTCCACCGGCTTCTAACAGCTCATCAGAGTTGGAGACCGGTGTCGAGCGGATGATCATGGGGGTGGACCATGCCCGGTCTGAACAAAAAAGGGACATGCGGCAGCAAGGGGCTGTTTGCCAGTCGGGGCTCCAGCAAGCCCCACAGGCCTCAGTTCCGCAAAAGGAGGGTATCAACACGTTGCCCATGACGCCAGCCAACGTCCAAGCCATGTTTGAAACGATGATGCAACGTTTCATGGAAGAACGGGTTAGACCACCTATGCGCCCACATGTCAAAGACCGGTCTACCTGTCAAGGTGTCAATGTTTGCAAAGATGTGGATATGTAATCGGTAACATCTATGGATAAGCCTATTAGAAGTGATAAACCAACCGGAAAGGGAAGGCGCAAGCCGCAACCGGCAAGACCGCGTAGACCAAGCAAGACAAGTGACTGTGATATGGAGTCGGCCGGCGGTATTGACGACCATGGTGGGTCAGATGGTACAGGCGCAGGCAAGGTGCGCAAGGCTAACCTATCCTCCACTACTGCCTACGACTTTTGATCTGCTGCGATTCCGCGCATCCGTATGGCCGCGACGACCGACCTCAAGGACTTCACCGGCAAGGATGCTGATGAAGACCAGGCCCGGTCTTGGTTCAGTCGGGTCAAGTCTGCGTTCCTGCGAGACCAGACCCCAAAAAGAGAACGTTGTTTAATCTTCCGGGATTTGTTAAAAGGACCGGATGCGAACTGGATTCAACAGTTGGGTCGGGGCGTCCGGTCTGACTGGGACCTGTTATGTGCGGAGTTTGAAGGTCAATATTGTAACTCCGGATTTTCAAGCGCCCGTAAGTACCACCATATGCAGAAGCGGGCCGAAGAAACACCGATCGAGTATTTGCATCGGTTGAACGTGGCTGCACTTAGAGCCGGCATAACAATCAAAGAGAATAACCCGCCGAACGGTGCCGCCTTAGAACATGTGGGTCACTATATTAGTATCCTTGAAGATCAAGAACTGGCGGACCAGCTTACTCTACTGCGTCTTAAGGATGCGGGCGAAGTCGAACAGACCCTGCGGACGTTACAACAGTCGCGTAGTATGAAAGCGAAGACCGCTGGTGGATCAGGTCGCTATCGTTCCAAGACCCAGACCGATCCGGTCAAGAGACCTTGGACCAGACCGACCCGAGCGGTCAAAGCAATTGTAGCTGATGACAGCACGGGGTCAGAAGGGGAAAGTGGAAGCCCATCCAGCCAGGAGTCATCGGATGAAGACCAGTATCGTTACGTCTATGTTGCGGGACCTGCCCCGAAGACCAGGTCGAAGTCCGACCAGGTGGACCGGAAGGGAAGGAACGGAAGCAAGTCCGATCCAGACCGACCTCGTCAGAAGTGCTCCCACTGTGGGTCGAGCAAACATGATGGTACAAACTGCTGGAAGGAGATGGTGTGCAAGAAGTGCGAGAGACGCGGTCACCCGACGGACCACTGCCTCTTCGTATGCAAGTCATGTGGAGAGATCCACGAGGCCGGCCACTTCAAGATTGAAGAATTTTTTAACATGATGCGCAAGTGGTACGTGCCGGACAAGCACGCGGGGATGCTGCCGCCGGACGCAGAAAAGATGTTAAACTAGAACGCTCGCCAGGTTGGAATCTGGATCGAGCCGATCGTTCTACGGTTCACATCTATGCATATGTCGGCAAGGAGGATAAGACCGAGAATACACGTTCTATTCCACATTGCGTCGACCAAGACCATCCGGTCTACAGTCTGAAGACCGATGAGTACTCCCGGACTAAGGTTGTAACAGGACTGATCCTGTTACGGGATTACACTGTATCTTGCGAGAAAGCGCGCAATGCAATTAGGGCAGGATTAGTTGGTAACAACTAATCCTATAATAAAAGTAAATATATTAATATTTACTTATCTGATAGAACGCAAAATTAAGAGTGTTTATTTGATGGGTGGTTTAGAGGCTAATGTATAGTAACTAACTAATTAATATAATAATATCAAGTCTTTAACTAACTGTACTATTAGTTAACCTGCAAGATTCGGTATTTATACCGAATCGACTTTTCCTTGGTAGATTATAATAACTTATAATCTCTTATTTAAATTTCAGACAACGCGTCTGAAATTAAATTGTGATATTCTAACTTGAATATCTATTATGTAATTGCACCCCATTACATCACCCCCCACTTAAAGTGGTTGGCCAATAATAACTCTTATTTAGCCAATCATGGGTGGCACTTGTTGGTCGGAATTTCTCATTCACCAACTGATTGACCATCGACTCGATGGTCAAGACACACAGCGGCGGCGCTCTAAAGAGCGCTGCTGAAAACAATGAAGGAGCTTCTTCCTCCGCCTCAGCACTAGGTGCTGAGGTGTTGAGTGACAACAGTGACGCTGCATTAGCAGCGTCAACTACGCAAAGGTCGGAAGACGTACCGTCTTCGACCACAGATGCTGCTAAGGCGGCATCTGACAAGAAACAGGGAGATGTTGCTAATGCAACATCTCGCACGTTGGCAACTTCCGAATGGCGTGTTGCCAAGAGGGCCATGTTCGGGAGTTCTGACTCCGAACAAAGTGATGGGGATACAGATGTCCCCACTAAAGGATCCAGCGAGTCGAAACTCGCTAGGTGCTCATCGCCTAACAGCGATGACGACTCTGGTGTCGCTCTCAGCTATGACAGCGACAATGATTATCACAGGTGGTTGCGGGAACGCAGAGCCCCACCTGGACCAAGTACTTCTCCACGTCGGGGTGATTTAACACCGGCGCGTGGTGTTGAAGCAGGCGGTGCTCCGCCTGCTAAAAGAGCTCGAACAGAAGCGGCGCCTGCCGCTTCTAAAGCGTATCATCGTACGGAACCACATGTTACGTACGAAGTGGGGTTTTGGACCCCTGGCTGGGCTATTGCCCCCAACAGTGGCGGTCACCGTAAACGGGACTGCCAGTATACGTTGTTCGATATCAACGTGCTGGATGACTGCGAAGACATCCAGTCACGTCGATTCGATCGAAGTACAGACGATAGACGTCTGTACTTTATTGACCTCTTTTTCCAGGTTCGATATTATTCGAGCCGGAAAGGGTCAAGGAAGAACAGGGACGATAAAGACGCCCTGACTCAGAGTTGGAATGCTTTTGTTGACAACTACAACAAAAGCCCAGATGATTACGTGAATAAAGTTCACGTAATGCGCGAGCGCTTTTTAAAGCACTCACGAACAGGCAAAATGGAATACATCCATTTTGCTTGCATCAAAGAAGGGTTAAAGTGTGGTGTCCCTTCTCACCTCGTTTTCCCGCGGTGTCCGCAGGGCACTCCTCGTCTGTCAGAGGAAGAGTTGCGGGGGTACGGTGGCTTTTCCGTACCCGCCAAAATTCAGGGTTTAATTGATACCCTGAATGCATCAACACCTACTGTTGATGCTACTTCGCATTATGAGTTTGAGACTTCTTCTCAAACTCAGTCAAAAGGTCTGCATTTTGCTTCTGCTTATCAAAAGCAGAGGCAAGTCCATCTTTTATATAGCGTATTACAGCTTGGCGCTGTAATACGAATTCATCTACTGCTTTATCAGCAGTAGGTGCATTGTCCTCGTTGTCTGTAGCCATTGCTGCAGACACATATTCATCGTATGCAGCTTCAGTTCTAATTGAAGATGCTTCCGTTTCTACTGTATTTTTAGTAGAAGGGCCATCGTTTTGTTCACAAGTTGCAGTCGCAACTTGCGCATTGACTCGCTCAAAATTTGAGCGGGTCCCTCCCCCACTTAGATTTGGCGTACCGCCAAGTAAAGCTGGGGTTCGTGGATGCCTTAAGGCATTCACGTAGAACGGTGTATGCTTAGTTGAAGCATGCACCGAATTGTTAAACGCGAATTCAGTGAGTGGCAGATAGTCACTCCACTGTTCAAAGGCATGTGCGTATGATCGCAACATGTCTCCGAGAACGCGGTTAATCCGTTCCGTCTGCCCATCCGTTTCCGGATGGTCCGCAGTTGACATATTCAACTGGGTTCCCAACAATGAGAACGTTTCTTGCCAGAAACGTCCTGTAAATCTCGGATCTCGATCCGAGACAATGTCTTCCAGCATTCCGTGCAGACGGAATACCGTATCAACGAATAACCGCGCTGTTTGAGCGGCGGTTGCGTTCGCTGATACTGCAGTAAGATGTACCATCTTACTGAAACGGTCTACAAAGACCACTATTCCGGTCTTCCGACTATTGTAGGGTGGAAGACCGAATACGAAGTCCATTGAAATGGACTTCCAACACTCTGTCGGAACCGGCAGAGATTGCAGCGGAGCCTGTGCAGACTGCGCAGGCTTAACGCGCTGGAAAATCTCGCAAGCGCATACGTATTTCCGTACCCACTTGTACTGGTTTCGCCAGTAAAAGTCACGTGCGAGAGAAGCGTACGTCTTCTCTCGACCTTGATGCCCCGAAATCGGTGCATCATGATACTCAAACATAATTTGATGTTTGAGATCATCGTCGTTTGGAACGACGATGCGACTTTCATCTTTTTGGTCTGTGCTGTAAAGCAGCAGACCATCGTGCAGTCGATATCGATGCACGCAAGCGCGGAGGAACTCTGGGAGTTGGTCGCGCTTCTCACTTGATTGATTACTTAAGTAATCAATCAACAGACGTGTCTCCTCGTCTGTTTTGTACGCCTCGCGTAATTGTCGTATAATTGACGACGACAAAGCAGTGCAACGGATCGCGTTTGCACTGGCACCTTCGGTTACGGACGGTTTCGTCTCGTAATCGGGCCTTCGTGATAGCGCATCCGCTATCACGTTCAACTTTCCGGGTTTGTATTCAACCGTAAAGTTGTATTCAGAAAAGAATGACAGCCATCGAGCCATTCTTTGAGAAATGTGTGGTGAATTCACGGCCGTGCGTAGCGACGCATGGTCCGTGTAAACCACAAACGGTCTATCTCCCAATAGATAGATCCGAAACTTGGCCAGTGTATACTTCATGGCAAGGAGTTTCTTGTCATGCACTGGATAGTTGCGCTCGGCTGGGAGCAACTGACGCGATTAATAGCGGATTACGCGATCACGATCATCGTGATCACGCTGCATCAAAGCACAGCCGATAGCGAAATCGCTCGCGTCGCAAACGACGTGGAACGGACGCTCGTTATCGGCTATAGCCAAGACAGGCGCTTCAGGCAAGCTTTGCTTGACTGCATCAAAAGCATCTTGGCATTGGGTATCCCAATGCCATTCGACATCTTTCTTAAGTAATTGAGAAAGAGGTTGTATTAACGCAGCATATTTGCACGAATACTTGTGCAAATATGTTGCCAACCCAAGGAACTTTCGAAGTTCCTTAACGTTGTTTGGCGTAGGCCATTCAACGATCACCCTGATCTTTTCTGGATCAGGACGCACCCCGTTCTTGCCCACAAAATATCCAAGAACGGGTATCTCAGGTGCAACAAAGGTGCACTTCTTTAGATTTGCATAGAGCTTATGCTTACGCAACAAGCTCTAACACTCGACGTAGATGTTCCCTATGGACATCTACATCGCTTTTATCGTGTTCACCCTTACTATGGATGAACACGTCATCGAAATAACTCGGTGCGAATTTTCGCACCGGGCGTAATAGATGCGTTACGCATCTGTTAAACGTAGCAGGGGCATTTCGAAGCCCCTGTGGCATAACAAGCCACTCCCAAAGCATGCCGCTTGGCGTGCTTACCGCCGTGATAGGGATATCCTTCTCACGCATTGGGATTTGATAAAATCCATCTCTTAGATCGAGAGCACTAAAGATGGTGCTCCCGCACATGCCATCTGTGATGACATCCTTCCGCGGTATCGGTGTCTGTGCCGGTACCGTCGCTGCGTTCAGCTTGTTGTAAGCGTGAACGATTCTCCACCCACCTGTGGACTTCTTCACACAAAAGGTGGGGGTAGAGTGCGGTGAGGTAGACTCCCGCACTTGGCCTGATTTACGACGAGCTTCGAAAAACTCGTCGATCGCATTTACCTGATCACGCGACAACGGCCATTGCCGCGTAACACAATACTTCGTGCCTGGCACGAGGTCAATCTCATGACGAGTTCCCTTATCCTTAGGGAGCTCGCTAGGTACTTCTTCTGGGAATACGTCAGCGTATTCTCGAAGTACCTCATAAAATGGGGAGTTCGCTTTAAGCGACTCCCAGCTCTGCGCTTCAAAGCGCTGAACTTTGGTTTGATCATTGGGAACCTCTTTCCCAATGTTTTCCACTTGTAATGTGGATATTCGTTCACGAATATCCACTACATCATCTGTTGCTACGATGATACAGATCTGTTCGATATGACCATCGTGCAAGTTTCTCACAAACTTCTTCCAGCTTAGCGCTGGAAGAGCCATCACCTCCGAACCTTCTTTCGGAGGGTGTTCCATCAACAGAGACTGGGTAGCTAATCCGGTCTCCGTTTGCGTCAAGACGTTGATCGTCTCGACGGAACTGCCCATGCAATCAGACGCACTCGTCTGATTGACTGCCACACGGTGAATCGTAATCACCGTGTAG
>CM047586.1:8233566-8254251 GCA_026184515.1 Peronosclerospora sorghi | reverse complement strand
TTGCGGCGTGACTTCCACGAGCGCTGTGATCGGCACAGCCTTCGCATCCAAGATGCTCAGGAGTAGCTCCGCAACGAGGGGAGTGCGAATGAACGCCTCGAGGAGCGGCTTGCCTCTCTCAAAACTCTTGTTGCGGAGCTTCAGGGTCGTATATCAACCCTGTCGGAGATGTTCCGACCTGTTGCGCCTTTCGGCTATCCGGTTTCTCACCCTCCTCCGCGAGGGGACCCGCCTCCGGGTTCTGGTATGGCTTAATCATACCCACATAAAAGGTTGGATGCGTACGCATCGCCTTCGGGATGTCTAAGGTATACGACAAGCCCTTTCGGGATAATACCTTAAAGGGGCCCACAAACCTGGGGAGCAGTTTATTCCTCAACACGTTGGAAAGTGCATGTGTAGGAAGATTTTTAGCGTTTCATAAAACACTTTCTCCTACTTTGTACTTTTTCCATACGCCGCCTTTTGCGGTCAGCTTGCTCCTTCTGCTTGTCTTGGCTTTCCGCCATGGCATCGCAGACGTGTCGTAAGACACTAAGGCGCGTCGATAACAACTTATCGATGTGTTTTCGCACAGATACAGGGCTGACATCGGGGAATCCTCCCCCCTCAAGCCCTGGGCCACACACACGTGGCGTCAACGGAACCCTCGGATTCACTAATCCGTTCACGTAAAACGGGGTAAACCTCGTAGATGCATGGCCCGAATTGGTTATAGCAAATTCGACCAACGGAAGCACCTCACTCCAATCCTTTGGAGAATCCGGACATAAGCTCCGGAGAATATCCTCAACAACGCGATTAACGCGTTCCGTTTGTCCGTCAGTCTGCGGATGATCCGCAGTAGACATGAGGAGCTTGGTGCCCAGCGCCTTAAACAACGCTCCCCAGAACTGTCCCGTAAAACGGGGATCCCGATCCGACACAACGGAATCGGGTAGACCATGCTGTCAAAAGACACGGTCTAGGAACACTTTCGCTGTTCCTTGTCCATCTATGGACTCTGGCACCGCGCCAGGTGAGCTATCTTGCTCAAACGGTCTACAAAGACCAATATGCCGGTGTTCCCGGCCTTATCCTTCGGAAAACCGAAGATAAAATCCATACTAATGGATTTTCAACGCTCCGTTGGAACCGATAAGCTCGCCAAAGGCGCAGATGAACTTGCAGAGGGTTTAACCCTCTGACACGTCTCACAGGTGCGTATATACGCACCGACCCACTTATACATATTGGGCCACCAATACAAAGCGCTTAAAGCGCTGTAGGTATTATCCCGACCTAAATGGCCCCCGGTAGGTTCGTCATGTGCCTCAAAGAGGACTCTATACTTCAGTTCCTCATCTATGAGGAACTACCACCCGCGGAATGTCCTCCGCGCTCGTGCTATAATATAGCAAACCGTCACAGTACCTGTAACGGTGTAAACGAGCTCTAGCTCGACTTGACAGGGTTGGCTCAGACGAGCCAAGTCCCTTTCCACCCAACGCGCTGATAAGCGCCGTACACTGTGGGTCTTTCTCATACGCCTGGCGTATGAGATCCACCACAGACGAGGTGACGAATGTCGCGTGAGCGAGCTTGTAATAGGGACGACGCGACAACGCGTCCGCAAGCACGTTCTGCTTGCCAGGTTTATGTTTAACCTCAAAGTTATACTCCGCAAAGAAGGAGAGCCAACGGGCCATCCGTTGCGAGAGATGAGGCGACTTTGTCGCTGTCCTTAAGGACGCGTGGTCAGTATAAACCACGAACGGTCTTGAGCCGAGTAGTTGAACCCTAAATTTGACAAGAGCATACTTCATTGCAAGTAGCTCCTTGTCATGAACGGGATAGTTCCGTTCCGCAGCTTTAAGCTGCCTCGACTCAAACGCAATCACGAGTTCCCTTCCTGCATCGTCTGCTTGTAACAAAGCACATCCGATTGCGAAATCGGAGGCGACGCAGACGACACTAAATGGTTTCACAGAATCTGGGAGAGCAAGAACGGGAGCTTTCAACAAGCTCCCCTTTAACGCTTCAAAAGCGTTTTGGTGTTTGGTTTCCCAGCACCGATCAGCATCATTCTTAAGAAGGTCGGTTAATGGCTTCGCCATTTCAGCGTATTTCTCGCTGTACTTGTGGAGATAATTGGATAATCCAATCCACTTCCGTAAATCTCTAAGATTTACAGGCAAAGGTCACTCCACAATGGCTTTCACCTTCGAGGGATTCGCCCGCACCACATCCTTACCGATGAAGCATCCGAGGAAAGGAATTTCCTCAGCACCAAAAATACATTTGGATGCTTTTGCATATAACTTATGCTCTCGCATACATTCGAGCACAGCTCGAAAATGTATAAGGTGCGTCTGAACATCAGACGAGTCGCCTTCCGCGCAACTATGAACGAATATATCGTCAAAGTACGTCTTAGCGTACTTTCTATGAGGGCGGAAGAGTTGAGTCACCAAGCGATTAAAAGTCGCTGGTGCATTCGAAAGCCCCTGTGGAATAAGAATCCACTCCCACAGCATGGCGCTATGCGTGCTGACCGCTGTAAGCGGAATATCGGACGCTCGCATGAGCACCTGATAATACCCGTCCACCAGATCTAAGGCACTGTACACCGTACAGACTGCCATGTTGTTCTGGAGGACATCCTTCCGAGGAATCGGAGTCTTCATGGGTACAGTAGCTGCATTCAGCTTGTTGTACGCATGCACAATGCGCCAATTTCCGTTCAGTTTACGAACACAAAAGGTGGGAGATGAATGGGGAGACTTGCTCTCCCGTACCATTCCTGCCTCTTCTTTCCCCTTGAAGAATGCGTCGATGACGTCGCATTGCTACTTGGGGAGAGGCCACTGCCTAGTGACGCAGTATTTGGTTCCAGGAAACAAATCGATTTCATGTCGGACTCCCCGATCCGGTGGTAACCCCATCGGCGTGTTGTCACTAATGACATCTCCGAATTCCTTTATTAAGGAATGGTAAGGGTCCTCAGGATCCGCGAGGATCTTGAGACCGCTTAGGGCATTCAATGCCTGTTTGGTTTGCACCAAAACTGACTCGTCCATCGTGGATGACGAGTTCAACTCCTCTTCCGGACGCAACACGACGGTCTCGTCGAGTTCACCTGCTTTTACAGCAGTCTCAAACTCGTTGAAGGACATCTCTTCCAACGACAACAGTTCACCTACCCCAGGCAACCGTTCCAGGCTTATGCCTTCCATGACAACAACGCTATTCAGCATCCGATAGGACTGCTGACTACTGGTCTCGGGACTCATCCCGGGATCCAGATGGGGGAGTCAATTGCACCATCTATTGGAAGCGCATCGCGCCTATCCACAGCGGTCTCTACCTCTACCACCGGTGACTCGCCGGTCTCACCTAGAACGGCGTAGTCGGAATCATTTCCGACGTGCGAAAGAGACGAACTTCGGGTCTCTTCGCTTGGAAGCACCTCGCGCTTGACCACAGGGTTTCTGCCCCTACCACTGGAGTCGTCTCAGAGGAATCCACCTCTGCCAAAGGCGACTCACCAGTCTCGCCTATAACGGCGTGGTCGGAATCATTTCCGACGTGCAAAAGAGACGAACTACGGGTTTATTTGCTTGGAAGCGCCTTGCGCTTAACCACAGGGGTCTCTACCCCTACCACTAGAATTACCTCAGAGCAATCCACCTCTGCCACTGGTAACTCACCAGTCTCGCCATTCACGGCGTGGGGATTAACCGTCGAATCCCCCTCGTTAAGGAACTCTTTCTTAACGTCATTGGGAATGATCATTTCATACATCCCAATCTATGGCATCTCACGCCAGAATCGCTTTTGCGATCGAGCAAAGGTGGGTTCAGGACTTGCCAATGCTTCACCCGATCGCGGGTGCGTTGAGCCAATGGATTTAGACTTCCAGTCTATCCATGGCTCGTGGCGTTCCAGCCACTTCATGCCCAGAATGAGGTCATAACTCGAGTCCACATCCAGGACTAGGAAACGTTCTAAGCTGTCGAAGTCTGCAAACTTCAGCTTAAGGTCAATCGAGACCTTGGGTACAGAAACCTGTACACCCGTCGCAAGACGGACCGTGACAACGTCACGAAACGTACCTCTAGGGCTTCGGCATACAGCCGACTCTTCTCAACAGAAGCCCGTCTGACATAATTGTCAGACGCTCCAGAGTCTATCAAGACTCTCCAAGGCTTATCAAAGCCTTTCACGTCCGCAAGGACTACCAGCAAACCTGGCTGGTACACCAACTCGGTGGTAGAAAGCACCGTTTCCCTCGGGGCTTTGTGATGTAGACCCCTACCCTGGGGTTTAACAGCACTGAGGGATCCCCCAGTAGGGCGCCCGCACCTACTGGGAGCCATCGTTTCCCGATAGCTTGGGCGGGGGCTTTTTACCCTCCCTCGGCCCCTTATAGCGAGTGTCTCGCTGTGGAATTTTCGGACATCTGTTCCGCAGATTATCCGCACTTCCACACAGGAAGCATCTCAGCGGCCCATGCCGCTGCAACATAGCCAAGAGCTCTGCCTCGAAGCTCTGAGAAAAAGAGTCAGAGTGACTCTTAGCGGGAGGTTTCTCCTCCGCTTCGACCTGACTCAGGTCCATGGGTTCGGGACCCACCTTAGAGGAACGGAAGTTCCTCTCGGCGTTAAACGCTATCTTAAACGCCTCCTACAGGGATTGGGGTCGGCATCGGAACAGTTCCGAACGTGCTGGCCCTTCTTTCAGGCCTCCCATGAAGACGGTAATGGACACATCATCCGAATACGCTTTCGCGTACATCCCTGCCAACAGGGTCTTCAGTTATTGGACATATGTCCAAGTCCCTAGTGCCCTGACGGCACCTCAAAAACGCCAGCTGATTCTGGAAAACCAGATCAGGCGTGGTGAATATTCCCATAAGCTTTTGATTAAGGACTTCCAGGTTGGGAACACGCTCGTGACCAAATCCGGACACGTAAACGCCCATGTACGGGCTTTGCCCGTAAGATTGATCAATGCAAGTCCCACTTGCTAGTGATTTCGATCACATTCGCTGTGGCGAAGGGCGTTTCGACCTCTTGCAACCACACGTAAAGGTTGTCACCCTTCTCCCCGGTGAACTCTTTTATCTTAAATGATAATGGGGGACGCACCCCCGTGGAACGACTTCCACCTAAACTCGCCTCATGAGCGATGAGAGCATTGATCCTTGCCTTTACGGCATCAAGGTCCTGCTCCACTAGGAGCTGCATAACCTCGTCACCCAGTAAGGATAACAGCCTGTTAAAGGCTTCCTTCTGGACGAGGGTCAACCTATCCCAATCGTCCTGATTGATCCCTTGCAGAGGATGCCTTAGTCTACCAACACAGGTGTTGGATTGACTACAAGTGCTACCAGATGTAGCCGGTGCGTATACGCACGGTGCGGCTAGCGCACAGAGGAAGACTTTTCTTTAAGCGGCGTTCGCCGCTACTTAGCCGATACGCCCTTATAAAAGGGCTTAATAGGAGAGAGCTCTCCTACTCGGGGCCAAGATTCCCAGTTTGGTTTACACTTAGCTTTCGCTAATGCCTTAACGTAAGGATCCCTTACTAAGGGTGTAGCTAAGGGAGGGATCCCCTTACGCTACCGCACTCACTACACGCGCGACTGGTCGAGGTCGTGCGTCTGTAGTCGTCGAGTGAAAATGTAAACTGAATGTATATTTAATATATAATCAGCCTAAATTAATTTAAACTAATGTAAAATATAAATATATGTAATACTAAGTAGAACTTACCAAATTCGTACCTAGCTAAAATGTAATGTACACCACCTGTGTACCAACACGTGGATGGCTGACACGCCACCCCCAAGGGCTCCTGCCCTGATTGGTTAAAATAACCAATGGTTCGAACCCTTTCGAACCGGTCAATACTGAAACAAACCGTAGTGTACTCACGTACACCACCTACTAAATGTGACTCGAATGTAACCCTGTTACAGTCCGAGTAACCAGTAATTTCAATTCTATATTTTTCATCAATCTTTCGTCCTTGAAAAATTTCCATTTGAAATTTCAAATCCATCGTTCCTTTCAAGAAGCGCAGGATCCGCTTCGCCGTTGCCCAGTCGAATTTTGTCGACGCATGCGCCCTGCGCGTGGCCTTGTGTACCGCGTACACGATATCCGGTTTGAAACAGCGAGATATCCACAAAAAACTGCCAATTAAGTATTGAAAGCTTTGGATAGACGGATCATTTCCGCGTACATCATTTTTCAGTAATTCTTGGTCCTTGAGTACTTCGTTCTCATATTCGTCCGCGATCGAAGTCTTCACCGCGTTTGAGTTCTCCATACCGTAGTTCTTGAGTATGTCGGTGATCATAATATCCTGATCCAACATATATCCATTTTCGACATCGTAAGAAATTCGCATGACCAAAAAATTTGAGGCATGGCCAAGGTTCTTAATCTCCAAATCTTTCAAGCCACCAAAAAAACTTTCAATATGACGCTGCGTCGTTGCCGTCACTAGCAAATCGTCAACGTAGACCCCCGTAACCACTAAATCATCGTTAATCTTCTTACAGTATAAACAACTATCCATGAAACTCTGTAAAAATCCACATTCCATCAGCTTTGCGTGCAGAAGACGATTCCACTGTCTTCCGGCTTGCTTCAGCTCGTAAAGCGACTTCTTTAACTTTAACACCGCCTGCTTTGTGTTCTCGATCTTCAACTATTTCATCTTATCTCCTCCAATTTTCATACCACTTGGAACGTAAAGATAAATATCATGTTCATCCTCCAACGCTTTGACATAAGCGTTGGGGATGTCCCCGTGCATGGCCTGCACTTTTCACTTGCGTGTCAATGCAAAAATAAACCTCACGGTCGTCATCTCCAACACAGCAGAAAAGGTGAACTCGTAGTCTACCCCATACCGCTGCTCGTTGCTGCAAGCAACGAGTCTCGCCTTGTAGCGCTCCAGCGATCTATTTGCGTCCGTTTTCGTCTTATAGTCCCACTTCGTGTGAAGGGGCCTAACGTTATCCTGCTTACGCAGAACGTCCCAAACTTCATTTGCTTCCAACGCTCGAATTTCGTCATCCATGGCCTGGATCCATTTGTTAGCGTCGCCTCTGCTAATTGCCTCCAGAAAATTCCGTGGATCTACATCCGATAGCAGATTCACTTCGCCTTGATCATCCACATCGCTGTTGTCTTCACTATTTTTTTTCGCTTGAAGCCTTCAATTTTGCGAGTTGGCGCGTGAAATGTCTCTCCCTAGTCCAGCGCGACTTCTCCCCTTTTTTGAACTCTTTGAACACATTTAACCTTGCCCTTCATTATTTTTCGTCACCTGTTCCGCGGACAACGCGTGTTCATCATCTTCAGACACTTGGACCGCTCCTTCTAACGCTTAGGCTGATCCTTCTGAGCCTCGACTTATTCCTTCAGCCCTTTCTCCTTCAGTCTCTTCAAGCATGTTCTTTAGTTGCCGATTTTGTGTATCCGTCAGAGTTTCCACGTTTTTCACATGCTGAGTTAACGTAACCTTCTAGTCCTTCTTCAAATAAACTTTGTAGCCATTCGTTTCCTCACTGCAACCAATTATCACAGAGACCTGCGCGCGATGCGCCAGAGTGTTTGTCCCGGGATTCCGGTAGACAGAACACGGCGATCCGAACGTAACAATCTCGCCCAAATTTGGCTTGTTACCTGTAAATAGCTCCAGCGGTGACATTCTTCGCGTATTCGCGCTTGTGGGGGTGCGATTTAGCACATACGCTGCGTACTCCGCCGCATCCCCCCAGAACGACAATGGTAATCCGCTTCCGATCAGCATGCACCGATCCATATTCATGTCAGTTCGGTGCATGCGTTCCGCCTTGCCATTACTCGCTTGATTGCCTGCCTCGCTGATTTGTCGCGCAATCCCGGTGATCCGGCAGAAATAATCAACGTTTTTAAATTCTGCGCCACCGTCCGTCCTCAGCACGTGAATTTTGCAGTTGAACTTGCGTTCAAAAAACGCCAGAAAATGTTTTCACACTTTTTCGTGGCGACGTCCTTCGTTTTCGCAAGGAAAATCCTGACGTAGTTACTCTTATAGTCAATAAAATTGACAAGGTAACGGTACGATCTATCGGTGTGATTGGACTCTTAAGGTCGTAACAGATCACGCCACCGATCCGATCGATCGGTTCGTTCTTTCCGCTATCCTTTTTTTGACTGCGCATTCTTTGACTGTTTACCCTGCACACACGTAACACAGTGGCGTCCTTCGACAATGCCACGATTGTGTCGAAGTTCAATGTCCCATCCGAGAGTGAAAGTGCATGAGACTTCGGCTCTGGACATCTTGTGTGGCTACGAAATCATCATCATTTGCTGCCGCCACGGACATGATCATTTCTTTCCGAGACTTCCTTGGTCTATCCACTTTTCCTTGAATCGTCAACATTATGCTCTGCGTTAACTCCGACGATTCCAACACCGGAATCACGCTTTACCAGCGTTCTCATTCCATTCTTGTAGGACAAGACCAGTCATCCAGCCTCAAAAATTCCATATGAGAAAATATTTCTCGTCGTAATATACGTCCCAAACCTTGATTCGCGTACTAATACTTCCGCAGACAAAGTTAATAAATAACGTCCCTTTCTTCGTGACCTTTACTCGTTTACCATCTACCTGATAACATTCCCGCGTGGCATTCTTTACGGCAATCAGACACGTTAGGTCTGACGTTATGTGCATACTCGCACACTGTCCAGTACCCTTGTGTCCGATAACACTTATCCACACGATTCATCAATCATCACCGCGAAATCTTCTTTCGCGTTCTTATTCTTCCGGCAATATCTTTTGATATACCCTTCCTCACCACACGAGTAGAACACTCGTTTCATTACAAATTTCTTTGGCTTTTCAGCCACCAAATTTACCGCGCCACTCTGTGCAAACTTCTTCGGCCTATGCCATTATACTCCACGGCCTGCGAGAACTCGCACAATTCTTCTGCGTGCCGCAGGTAATCTTCGCGCGTGTTGTCATACTTGGAGATGAGGATCTGCCTCATCTCCGGCGCCGCGTGAAACACCACATTGTTTAGGAACAAATTCTGAAAATTCGACCCGACTGATTCTGCAACACCAGTCAGGTACAGGAAGTGGTCCAGCCACGATCTTCCAGGTACCTTCCGTCCCATAAACAATTTCATACCTTGGGCCGGGGTCACCTCCACGTGAAAAACGGACAGCAGCTTGTCCATCACATACCAGATGGCCGGTGGTTCACACCACCAACCCTCGACCTGCCTCTTATAGTATGACTCTGCTGAGCCCGCCAAGTAATGGCCCAGCAGGTAGACCCCCACGTCTTCGGTCCAGGGAAATCCACAGGCAGCTTCAGCGAGGTTAATTTGGCGTAGGAACTTTCGCCCCCAAGCTTGAAACCCGGATCCCAGTCCCTTGTTGGTTTCTTTTCCGTCGAACGGCCTTATCTAAAGCGTTCTTTGCTTCGGCGTGGGCGTACGAGCCACTGCATGCCCTTGGACCGGCACTTGCCCATGTAGTCCGTATGCCTATTGCTGCTGGTTACTGTGGTGAAGTGTATCACAAATTTGGTCACTTTTGGTCAAGGCAGTTGGTCGATTTTCCGATTGGTCTAAACAAGGGGGGCTTCTTAGCCTATCAGATTCAAGGAGTATCAAGAACGCAGGTCGTGGGTGAGTCACCTGACATTGGTTATTTTACATAATTTTGTGTGGGTACATTAGGGACCATAGGGAAGTAGTATTATTGGTTAGTTGCGATTTTTCCAAGTAGAAGTCTTTTGGTTGCGGATTTTCCTAGTAAAGTCTTTTGGTCTAGGAATAAAGGGCAAAAACCTCTTCTGGTCTTGGTCTACACCGCAGCAAGGGGTCGCCGTTATTCTTTTCACGTACACTAGTCGCCTCCGCCCGCCGCGGAGTGTTTGGGGGAAGAGGGTTGAATTATCCCCTCTCGCCTATTATACCCGGTCTGGACGCGCCGCACGCGCACTTTGTCCACCGGAATTCCCTCGACGGGAGTACGATTTGGCGATCTCGACACTTTGACTCAAGTACGTTTGGAACGTGCTATTCACTGGATTGGTCTTTACGTGGAGATATCGTTTGTGGAGTTTCACGGGCATATTGGGTCTTTACGTGGACATATTGGCTTATTGTAACATTGGTTGGAGTTTAGACCGGTTTTGGTCTTCTCTCATATTGGTCAGGGGCTAGACCGGTTGATTGGTCTACCCTCTATTATTTCGTATTGGTCAGGTCTAGATCGTTTGGACGATCGAACTATTGGAATTTATCTTTTGGAAGTGTTTCTGGTCTGTACGTACCTGGGGTGAAGAGTTCCGCCCTAGGTACACCTAGCCAGCACGGCCTCCGATATTCAAGACAGAATCAGATCGATCTGCGATCCCGATCCACCGAGTGTGTAACTAGCCCATTCCATCGGGTACACAAGGTGAGATGAACTTAAGTGAATCGGACCGAGTGTCTTTGGATGATGACCGGTCGTCTGCCATCAGCGGACGATCGGACCATATTTCGAATGGAGGTCCGCGGGGTACCCCTCCCCGTAAGTTGGAAGGCTGGGCACGATGGTGGTGGTCAGGTTGTAGATACAAATGTACTCGATTTCGAACTTGACTCCACCACATTACCATTTAGTGGCCGCACCTGTGGCACACCGGCACCAGGTCTTCCAGCACGAGTAAAAACATCTTTTCCAGCGTGGCTTATCTCCTCGAAACTCATTTTTCCTTGTCGCCCAATCGTGAATTCCTTCTTTTCCCCATCGCTGTCATCAAGGGAGGACATGCTCATTCTATCATCTCCCCTGGACCTGGGCATCGACTTTTCCTGCTGCTTAGGCGCGTTTCTAACCACCTCTAGCCTGGAAAGGCTAGAGGTGGTTTCCGAACAACCGCATTACATCCTCAGCCTTGACTTCTTCATCGAATCCGTTACGGCCCTCACTTGCGCTCATAACCTGTTCTGAATCGCTCATTTACGCAGCGTACTACTACACGCGCGCTCCGACACAATCAGCGGGTAGTTGCGCGAGCAGTTCCAACAGTGAATGATAGCAACAGAGGTATTAACGTAATTCCAGTAATCAAACGTAAACAAATTATATTATACACGTTTCACTTCAATAATAACCACGTAACACGAAACGAAACACCGCAAATTGTTCACAATTCCACGTAATCAACACTCAGGAAAATTCCAAACGTAACACGCCGTACTGACTTCCAGTCAATCACAGTACTCACTTAGAACAAATCCAAATCCAAAGTGATTTTATTAGTATTAAGTTAAGTACTTAAACTAATAATATGCATATATGAAATTTGCTAGATTTTTACCGAAACTTCATAAACCAAATAAAAGTCACCGGCGACGCCGGGCGCTGCAGGAATTGCGCGCACTTTTAACACTTCGCCCTCACAGTTGAAGCACATGATCCTTTTCTTTTCTTAATGTAATTTTCTTGGATTTAATAGACTGAGAATATATGACTCCAGTTCTTAGCCCACGCGACTTATTCTTGTGCATGTTGTACGTAGCCGAAACATAAAGGATCGTAATTTACCATCTATGTGCATTATAGGCTGGGGGCGGCATCTTTCATTACATTTTCTGCAACAAGTTTGTCACTTGTCCCGATTTCACGTGCTAAGGCAACCAGATACAACAAATTCTCACTCTAAGATTTGTTTAGACTCTTCTCAGTATCGATTAAAAATTCGCCGCACGCTGATGGATGTATGGTCCAAAACAAAGTACAAATGGTTTCAATGGAACTCTTGGTATGCATTGTGTACTCGGATAAGTGACGAACATTAACCGGGCTCGAGGCAGCTTCAAGGAGATCTTGCAAAACTTCTGAAATGCAGGACCATCTTGTGCACCGCTGGGTTTGAGTGTGCATCAAGGTCCGGAGATTAGTAATATGATTGGGAAGCTCACTCAAGGCTCCCCGTGGAAAAGAAAGAAGAAAAACACTTAGACTGCTACTTAGCGCGCGTAAATGTTGTGGTACATGATATGCAATGGGCCTATGTTGTCAGAAAGTAGCTGAACTTGTCCCTCCTCACGATGAAAAACCGCTACCTTGTTGATGAGCGACATCGTCGTTAATTCTTCCCGGGCAAACGTCTCTGCTGTTAGGCTTTCCGTGGCCTTTTCGAATAGGTGCTGAATGCTCCGCTCTTGCCCGAGCCACTCCATCTGCTCGAGGAGTAACCCGCCCTTGATGGCAGGCGAAGAGGATGCGCTTTCAGCATCCGGAGTATGAGAATCCGAAGGATGTGTTGTTCTCCATGAAGGCGGGTATAGTTTTTCCTGGGTAAACACGATGGGCACAAGCTAAAGCGGGCAATGTAGCCGGTGCGTACACGCACGGTGCGGCTAGCGCACAGAGGAAGACTTTCCTAAAGCGGCGATATGCCGCTACTAAGCCGATACGCTCTTATAAAAGGGCTTAGTAAGAGATTTCTCTCTTACTCGGGCTTAGTAAGAGATGTCTCTCTTACTCGGGACCAAGATTTCCCTTGGTTTACCAGTTAGAATTAATTAACTCTTGCAACAAGGCTTCCCTTAGAAAGGGAGTAGCTAAAGGAGGTATTCCTTTTGGATACAAACACTCACAGCACGCGCGACCGGTCGAGGTCGTGCGTCTAGCTAGATTAGTATTATTTGTAAACTGAATATATATTTAATATGTAATTAGCCTAATTTAATAATAATGTAAACTATATGTAATACTAAGTAGAACTTACTCCATTCGTACCTAGCCGAAATGAAATGTACACACCTGTGTACCAACACGTGGCAGGCTGCCACGCCTCCACCAAGGGCTCCTGCCCTGATTGGTTAAAATAACCAGTAGGTCCAAACCTTCCGGACCGGTCAATACTGACCCCAACCGTAGTGTACTTACGTACACAACATAACTAAATGTAACCAGAATGTAACCCTGTTACATCCTCCCCCATCAAGACTATTTCTTACGCAATAAATCAATTATAGTTGCAGAACTCCAACTGCCAGAACTTCTGGCTAAACATCAGCACTTTTAGTGGTGCTGAGGGTTCTCCTCAAGAAGAGGAGGTTGACTATTCCGATTACTCGGAGGTGGATGCCCTTGGGGATATCTCCCCAATGGCTGACCACTCCGACATCGCCTAACGGCGATGTCGGGAACATAATCCGTTCCCCACACGTGGGGAAAATGCACTAGCTAGTGCGCCACCCCTGCCAATGTCGGATGATACATCCGGATCGCCGAAGGCGATCATCACCAATGAGTTAGATGCGGCTCAAGAGTTCAACTGGCCGCACAGGCACGAAGGGCTGCGTTGCGCGCCCCCAAACGCCCGTCACGGGCGGCATATAAGTTTGAAGGTCCTCGTGACCTCCCAAAGTGGGCTAGGACTATGTTAAGGAATGGTTTAGCATTCTATACTTCAAGCCCTGCGGCTAAACAGCCGTATCAATGCGAACGCCGGAAGAAACTCCGGGAACAACTGTTCACGCAGAAGCAGTTCACTAGCCTCTCATACCGAGAGCGCCTCGACAGACAGGAACAGGGTGCCCCTGTTGATAACCTCCACGAGGTTCCTATTGTTCTTTCTCCGGGATAAAGTGCTGAAGATGCCGAAAAAAATTTCCGAGCTTGGGCGAAAGGGGAGAAACTCCTCCCTAGCTTTACTCAGCTGTACGACAGCTATTCCGAACGTGACGTTCGGGGGAGAGGGCGCTGCACATGAAGTTTGCCCGAGCCAAAGAGATGGGGCAAATACGTGCCCCCTATTGCGCACGCTATGCTAGCGCTTCTACTCCCAACTCGGTGCCAGAGAACAGTGCGAGCGCCGCATCTGCCTCCGGCGAACTCCCACCTACTGGGAGTGAAGGGGCTTCTCGCGCCCCTTTGGTCGTTGACTCGCAGCGGGATTCTCCCGCTTGAAAGCGTCAACGACGTCACGGCAATCCTGTTGCAGGGGAGTCTAGGACTCCCACGAACTCTGTGAATGTGGATAACCCTTCCACTTCACCAGGTATTGGGTTTCACCCCGATGATGGCGTATCTCCATCAGACGCTACACATGATAATGTGGAGTACCCTCCGTATCGAGAATTGGAGGAGGAGGTCGCGCAATTGCGACGTGAGATTCACGAGCGCTGTGATCGACACAGCCATCGCATCCGTGATGTCCAGGAGGGCCTCCGCGATGAGGAGAGTGCGACCGACCGCACCGAGAGGCGGCTTGCCTTTCTCGAGTCAACTTTTGCGGAGTTGCGTGGTTGCCTTTCAACCCTGTCGGAGTTATTCCGACTTGCCGCTCCTTACGGCTTTTACGGATATCCGCCTTTTCAACCCCCTCCAAGAGGGGAGTCGCCTCCGGGTTCTAGTATGGCCTAAGCATACCTACATAAAAGGTTGGATGCGTACGCATCGCCTTCGGAATATCCAAGGTGTACGCCAAGCCGTTTCGGGCTAGCACATTGAAAGGCCCCACAAACCTCGGGCGCAGTTTGCTCCGTAACATTGGAACTGCATGTGTAGGAAGATTCTTAACGTTTAATAAAACACTTTCTACTACTTTTTACGCCCTTTTGT
Source organism: Peronosclerospora sorghi (assembly GCA_026184515.1). NCBI lineage: Eukaryota > Oomycota > Peronosporomycetes > Peronosporales > Peronosporaceae > Peronosclerospora > Peronosclerospora sorghi. Next base: position 8,239,616 of record CM047586.1, on the reverse strand, counting down.
TACGCCGAACCTTGCGGTCGGCCTGTTCCTTTTGCTTGTCTTGGCTCTTCGCCATGGCATCGCAAACGTGTTGTAAGACACTAAGGCGCGTCGATAAGAACTTATCGATGTGCTTTCGATACAGGGCTGACATCAGGGAATCCCCCCCCCCCTCAAGCTTTGGACCAAACACACGTGGCGTCAACAGAACCCTCGGATTCACCAATCCGTTCGCGTAAAAACGGGGTAAATCCCGTAGATGCATGGACCGAATTGTTTATAGCAAATTCGGCCATAGGAAGCATCTCACTCCACCTCCTTGGAGACTCCGAGCATAAACTCCGGAGAATATACTCCACAACGCGATTAACGCGTTACGTTTATTCGTCCGTCTGCGGATGATCCGCAGTGGACATGAGGAGCTAGGTGCTCAGTACCTTAAACAGCGCGCCCCAGAACTGTCCCGTAAAACGGGGATCCCGATCCGATACAACGGAATCGGGTAGACCATGCTGTCGAAAGACACGGTATATGAACACTTTCGCTGTTCCTTGTACATCAATGGACTCTGGCACCGCGCCAGGTGAGCCATATTGCTCAAACGGTCTACCAAGACCAATATGCCGGTGTTACCGGCCTTGTCCTTCGGAAACCGAAGATAAAATCCATGCTAATGGATTTCCAACACTCCGTTGGAACCGATAAGCTCTCCAAAGGCGCAGCTGAACTTGCAGAGGGTTTAACCCTCTGACACGTCTCACAGGTGCTTATATACGCACCGACCCACTTATACATCTTGGGCCACCAATACAAAGCGTTTAAAGCGCTGAAGGTCTTATCCCGACCTAAATGACCCCCGGTAGGGGCGTCATGTGCCTCAAAGAGGACTCTATACTTCCGATCCTCATCATGAGGAACAACTACCCGCGGAGTGTCCTCCGCACTGTGATATAATATAGCAAACCGTCACAGTACCTGTAACGGTGTAACCGAGCTCTAGCTCGACTTGACAGGGTAGGCTCAGACGAGCCAAGTCCCTTTCCACCCAACGCGCTGATGAGCTCCGTACATTGTGGGTCTTTCTCATACGCCTGGCGTATGAGATCCACCACAGACGAGGTGACCAATGTCGCGTGAGCGAGCTCGTAATTGAGACGACGCGACAACGCGTCCGCAAGCACGTTCTGCTTGCCAGGTTTATGTTTAACCTCAAAGTTATACTCCGCAAAGAAGGAGAGACAAAGGTCCATCCGTTGGGAGAGATGAGGCGACTTCGTCGCTGTCCATAAGGACGCGTGGTCATTATAAACCACGAACGGTTTTGAGCCGAGTAGTTGAACCCTAAATTTGACAAGAGCATACTTCATTGCAAGTAGCTCCTTGTCATGAACGGGATAATTCCGTTCCTCAGCTTTAAGCTGCCTCGACTCAAACGCAATTACGTTCCCTTCCTGCATCGTCTGCTTGTAACAAAGCACATCCGATTGCGAAATCGGAGGCGTCGCAGACGACACTAAATGGTTCCCCAGAGTCTGGGAGAGCAAGAACGGGAGCTTTTAACAAGCTCCCCTTAACCTCTTCAACAGCGTTTTGGTGTTCAGTTTCCCAACACCAATCAACATCCTTCTTAAGAAGGTCGGTCAATGGCTTCGCCATTTCAGCGTAGTTCTCGCTGTACTTGTGGAGATAGTTGGCTAATCCTAGCTACTTCCGTAAATCTCTAAGATTTACAGGCGAAGGCCCCTCCACAATGGATTTCACCTTCGCGGGATCCGCCCGCACTCCATCCTTACCGATGAAGCATCCGAGGAAGGGAATTTTCTCAGCACCAAAGATACACTTGGATGCGTTTGCATATAACTTATGCTCTCGCATACATTCGAGCACCGCTCGAAGGTGTATCAGGTGCGTCTGAACATCAGACGAGTCGCCTTCCGCGCGACTATGGACGAATATGTCGTCGAAGTACGTCTGAGCGTACTTTCTATGAGGGCGGAAGAGTTGAGTCACCAAGCGATTGAAAGTCGCTGGTGCATTCGAAAGCCCTTGTGGTATAACAAGCCACTCCCACAGCATGCCACTAGGCGTGCTAACCGCTGTCAGCGGAATATCGGACGCTCACATGAGCACCTGATAATACCCGTCCACCAGATCTAAGGCACTGTGCACAGTACAGCCCGCCATATTGTTCTGGAGGACATCCTTCCTAGAAATCGGAGTCTGCATGGGTACAGTAGCTGCATTCCGCTTGTTTTAAGCATGCACAATGCGCCACTTTCCGTTCGGTTTACGAACGCAAAAAGTGGGAGATGAATGGGGAGACTTGCTCTCCCGAACCATCCCTGCCTCTTCTTTCCCCTTGAAGAATGCTTCGATGACGTCGCATTGATACTTGGGTAGAGGCCACTGCCTGGTGACGCAGTATTTGGTTCCGGGAACCAAATCAATTTCATGTCGGACTCCCCGATCCGGTGGTAACCCCATCGGCGGGTTGTCACTAATGACATCTCCGAGTTTCTTTATTAAGGAATGGTAAGGGTCCTCAGGATCCGCGAGGATCTTGAGACCGCTTAGGGCATTCAATGCCTGTTTGGTTTGCACCAAAACTGACTCGTCCATCGTGGATGACGAGTTCAACTCCTCTTCCGGACGCAACACGACGGTCTCGTCGAGTTCACCTGCTTTTACAGCAGTCTCAAACTCGTTGAAGGACATCTCTTCCAACGACAACAGTTCACCTACCCCAGGCAACCGTTCCAGGCTTATGCCTTCCATGACAACACCTGTCACGCTATTCAGCATCCGATAGGACTGCTGACTACTGGTCTCGGGACTCATCCCGGGATCCAGATGGGGGAGTCAATTGCCCCATCTATTGGAAGCGCATTGCGCCTATCCACAGAGGTATCTACCTCTACCACCGGTGACTCGCCGGTCTCACCTATAACGGCGTAATCGGAATCATTTCCGACGTGCGAAAGAGCCGAACTCCGGGTCTCTTCGCGTGGAAGCGCCTCGCGCTTAACCACAGGGGTCTCTACCCCTACCACTGGAGTTACCACAGGTAACTCACCTGTCTCGCCTATAACGGCGTGGGGATTAACCGCCGAATCCCCCTCGTTAAGGAACTCTTCCTTAACGCCATTGGGAATGATCATTTCAGACATCCCAATCTCTGGCATCTCACGCCAGAATCGCTTTTGCGATCGAGCAAAGGTGGGTTCATGACTCGCCAATGCTTCACCCGACCGCGGGTGCGTTGAGCCAATGGACTTAGACTTCCAGTCTATCCATGGCTCGAGGCGTTTCAGCCACTTCATGCCCAGAATGAGGTCATACCTCGAGTCCAAATCCAGGACTAGGCAACGTTCTAAGCTGTCGAAGTCTGCAAACTTCAGCTTAAGGTCAATCGAGACCTTGGGTACAGAAACATGTACGCCCGTCGCAAGACGGACCGTGACAACGTCACGAGAACGTGCCTTTAGGGCCTCGGAATACAGCCGACTCTTCTTCCCAGAAGCCCATCTGACATAATTGTCAGACGCGCTAGAGGATATCAAGACTCTCCAAGGCTTATCAAAGCCTTTCACGTCCGCAAGGACTACCAGCAAACCTGTCTGGTACACCAACTCGGTGCTAGAAAGCACCGCTTCCCTTGGGGCTTTGTGATGTCGTCCCCTACCCTGGGACTTAACAGCACTGAGGGGTCCCCCAGTAGGGCGCCCCGCACCTACTGGGAGCCGTCGTTTTCCGACGGCTTGGACAAGGTCTTTTTCCCCACCCTTGGTCACTTGTAGCGAGTGTCTCGCTGGGGATTTTTCGGACATCTGTTCCTCAGATGATCCATGATCCCACACAGGAAGCATCTCAGCGGCCCACGCCACTGCAACATATCCAAGAGCTCTGTCTCGAAGCTCTGTGAAAAAGAGTCCGAATGACTCTTAGCGGGAGGTTTCTCCTCCGCTTCGACCTGACTCAGGTCCATGGGTTCGGGACCCACCTTAGAGGAACGGAAGTTCCTCTCGGCGTTGAACGCCATCTTGAACGCCTCCCCCAAGGATTGGGGTCGGCATCGGAAGAGCTCCGAACGTGCTGGCCCTTCTCTCAGGCCTCCCATGAAGACGGGGATGGACACATCGTCCGAATACGCTTTCGCGTACATCCCTGCCAACAGGGACTTAAGTTCTTGGATATATGTTTCCAAGTCCCTAGTGCCCTGACGGCACCTCAGAAACGCCAGCTGATTCTGGAAAACCAGATCAGGCGTTGCGTACATGTCCATAAGCTTCTGCTTAAGGACCTCCCAGGTAGGGAACACGTCCGTGACCGAGTCCGAACACGTAAACGCCCATGAACGGGCTTTACCCGTAAGATGGGTCAGCGCAAGTCCCACTTGCAAGTGATCATTGATCACATTCGCTGTGGCGAAGGCCGTTTCGACCTCTCGTAACCACACATAGAGGTTATCACCTTTTTCTCCAGTGAATTCCTTTATCTTAAAGGACAATGGGGGACGCACCCCCGTGGAACGACCTCCACTACAACTCGCCTCATGAGCGATGAGGGCATTTACCCTTGCCTTTACGGCCTCAAGGCCCTGCTCCACTAGGAGCTGCATACCCTTCTCACCCAGTAAGGGTAACAGCCTTTTAAAGGCTTCCTGCTGGACGAGGGTCAAACTATCCCAATCGTCCTGATTCATCCTTTACAGAGGATGCCTAGTCTACCAACACAGGTGTTGGATTGACTACAAGTGCTACCAGATGTAGCCGGTGCGTATACGCACGGTGCGGCTAGCGCACAGAGGAAGGGTTTCCGTAAAGCGGCGTTCGCCGCTTTATAGCCGATACGCCCTTATTAAGGGCTTAGTAGGAGAGATCTCTCCTACTCGGGGCCAAGATTACCGGGTTAGTTTACTCTAGCCTGTACTAGTGCCTTAACGGCAAGGCTCCCTTACAAAGGGTGTAGCTAAGGGGAGGGCTCCCCTTACGCTACGGAACTCACTACACGCACGACCGGTCGAGGTCGTACGTCTGTACTACGGAGTGGAAAGTAAACTGAATATATTTAATATGTAATTATTTAAACTAATATAAACTATATGTAACACTAAGTAGAATATTTCTAATTCGTACCTTGCTAAAATGTAGTGTACACACCTGTGTACTGACACTTGGATGGCTGACACCACCACACCAAGGGCCCATGCCCTGATTGGTTAAAATAACCAAAGGTTCGAAACCTTTCAACCCGGCCAATACTGGCCTCAACCGTGGTGTACTCATGTACACCAACACTCAGTGTTACCCGAATGTAACCCCATTACATCCTCCCCTATCAAGACTATTGCTTACGCAATAATCAAAATTTTGTTGGAAAACTCTAACGCCAGTACCTCTGGCTGTCCATTGTACACCCTCAGCGGTGCTATGGACGCAAACTATTCCGAAGGCTCGGAAGTGGACACCCTTGGGGAGCTCTCCCCAACGGCTGGCCATGTTGATAGGGCCTAACGGCGCTATCAGTCATCCAACCCATTCCCCACACGCGGGGAGAACGCACTAACTCGTGCGCCATCGTTACCCGCTAGGGGTGATACCTCCAGGTTGCCACAGACAACCACCAGCAATGAACCGTCCTTGGTTCAAGGGGCCCGACGTGCCGGACGGGCACGTAAGGGACCTCGCGACCCTCAAAAGAGGGCTAAGAACGCGGTCAAGAGAGGCTTAGCCTCTTATACCCCTGGACCAGCGGCTATCCTATCGCGCGAAATTGCGCATCGAAACCAACTCCGGGACCGACTACTAACGCCCAAACATTATTCCGTTAAGGACTACCGGACGCGCCTCGGGAAACAGGCACGCGGTGCCCTCGTGGATGTTCTCCGCGAGATTCCCCTTGTTCTCCTGAGGGAAGAAAGCGTCGAAGATGCAGAACAGGCGTTCCGCGCCTGGGCGGAAAGGTAGAAACACCTCCCCAGTTTCGATGCGCTGTACAACAGCTTTTCCGAACACGACGTTCGGGTAGAGAGAGCGCTACGCTTGGCCTATGCTCAGGCCAAAGCGCAAGGG